>JAYMSZ010001811.1:0-13358 GCA_036897665.1 Pelargonium citronellum
CGATAAAATATACGTACTAACGTAGGCGCTTAATTTACTATTTTTTGTTTCACTAATGAGGAGATCTTACCAACACCCTATTGACTGAGTGGTAGAATACTTAAGGTTTCATATTTGTCAAGGGTAATTACTTAAAATTAGGAAAAAGTGGATTATGGGTTATGCTTTAGAAAGCAAGCATATAGGATTTGAATTTGACTAATCTAATTGTTGCATGACTAGTTTAATTTATAAGTTTGAATTCACACACATTATACACATGTAATTAAGCTTGGTGACCAACTTGCCAAACATAATAAATTCCTGATCAAGTGTATGAGGCTAAATATGAATTATAAATTAAGTAGCTAGCTATATAAAGGTCTAAAACCTTCTTCCATAAATAAGGGGATTGGATTTTCAATGAAAAGAATCCCTTCAACATAGTATAAAGGTATTCTCCATTATACAATTAATAGAATAAAATGGAGTGACATTTTTAAGTTTTAACAATATGTTGCCATAAATTTATTAAAAAAATAAAAATTCAGTAGGTATATCAGTCACTATAAATATATTGGGATGAATATATATGAAATTTAACGTGTTATCTTCTCTTTGAATTAATTAGTAAGCGTGTTTTTTTCTCACATTCTTCTTCTTCTTCTTCTTCCACATACTTCTAAATTAACTAAAAATAATATATTAGGCCGTCTGCCGGTCAACATGCATACAGCTTGAAATTTAGAGAACTTGAATTCAGTTTAATCGTGTTCATGTCGAATCCATTTGACTCACTTGACATGTTTCTTAAACTGGCTGTGCAACTTATTTTAGGTTAAAATCATAATTTTCGTAACATATTGTGTAAAAAACAACTAACATAAATCAAATGATTAAATACATCAAGTCATGTCGAGTTGAACCTAAAACACTTATTATATATGTCGGTTCAAACTTAACTTAATAATTTAAACAAGCTGGCTGTATTGTGTCAGATCACTCATAAATAACTCGTGTAACTTAACAATATGCATGTTAAACAATTAAGTAGCTAGTGCACATATTGATATATCTAATAAAATACGGATTAACCCGCAAATTGCCATCTTTAAAATGAGTAGAGGGTTGATTAAAATATTTGCAATTTCACAAGGCATACACTTTGAGTACTAAGATCAATCAAGTATATTAATGGTGATAGATTATATTCCTTGCACATAAAATATGATTATATGTGTACTTTTTTTTATAATATTATAATAATTCATATAAAATTATATGAATTCTCTCACTATAAAGTACAAACACTATACACAAGTATCAAAGATGAAGCATTCTCCAAGTAAATTGTTGTGAATATCCTAAACTTAAAGATGGATGAACTCAAAGAGAGACAACATGTGTTAAGAGTGAGGTTGAAGAAAAGAATATCACAAGTGAAAGTGTGAAACCAATATTGATTAATTAAATTCAACTATAGGCAACTAGAAATAGAGACCATGCATAAAGTTAGGTTATAATGAAATCATCAAATTTTATTGGTTGGAATGGTAGTTGGTAATTGTTTGGCTTACCATTAGTGACCTTAAATAAAAAAATAATATATATTGCTTGAATATGATTTTTTATGAATGATTTATTTTTATTTTGGATACATAATGTGATGGTTTATTTATTTTGTTTGTCTTCTTTATGTGTTATAACAAGATAAATATATTTCTTCATTTCATCTTTATGCAATATCTATAGATATTTTTTTTCTTCCCTAAGCTGGGTTATGAGCTAGCTTAATAAATATAAAGTTTGAGTTGGCACTATAATAATTAAAAAGTTGTTAGCTAATTTTAATTTTAATAATTGTATGGCCAACTCTAGATAAATATTTGTTGTTTTATAGGGTGTAAATGACATTTAACCTTTCAAAACTTACACTTATATAGAAGGTCATTTAATTGTGGAAACACTTTGAAATTAAGTACTTAATTCTTTCGTTTCAAAAAGAAAAATGAGTTAATATTATAAGTTTACACTTCTATTCTTATGCACAAGTATATTAATAAACTTAAAAGATAATAAATAATTTATTATAAATTCATTAATACCTAATATTTTAAAGAATGAAACAAAACACTTATCTAAAAAAAAAGTAAAATAAAAATAAAACATGATACTTATTTTAAAACAGAGAGAATACTTAAATTTTATATTAAATAATTATTATTTTGTTTTTTAAAGAAATAATTATTTTGTTTTATTTGAATATCTCATAAAAATTTATTAGATGAGTTGAAATGGAAAAATAATATTTTGTTGTGTAGTACTTGAAATTTGATAGGTGTGCTCAATCACAAACTCTCCTACACAAGTGACAAGTGTCCTCAATAATCCAATCATCATCCACAACACCCCAACAAATAATGTCCATTGATCACCAGGGCCCACAAGTCATTCTCTAATCTAACGATTCCCAAGACCGGTTGTACGGAATCAAAACAGAACACGAAGCACCAGATAACCAAGAACTCAAAAAACACCAAACACAGCACACGAATCACATAAATGTAGCAACAGTTTCAGTTTGTCTGAGTCGATGTCTTAAGTATTTTTTTAAGGAAAAAAACTAAAAAAACAGAGCATTAACAAAAACAGAAACGCTTAATTGGGAGAGAGAGTGATTTTATTCCAAAATTGAAAAAAAAAAAAAACATTTCACAACACGTCCTCTGTTTTTCAAGAACACTGACAAAAACATAACTCCTACAAAGATTGGGAACAGAAAAAAAAAACACATCCCAATTTCTCTCTCGTTTTTCCAGGAAATCTGTTCTTTCTCTCTCCCAATCCATGCAACAAAAGCTCATCTCCTCCATCTCTGTCTTCTCCAGGTTCTGCTCGAGCTCTGTTTTGCTTTTATTTTCTTGTGTCTGTTAATTTCATGTTTCTCACTAGTTTGAAGATAAATTTTGTTGATTTACTCCATGATTGTGTGTTTTATTTATCCGGGTTGTTTTCAAATTTCATTTTTTGGGTCCTGATTCAGCTGTGGCATGTTTTGCTCATACTGTAGAAAAAATTGCTATTTTTGGATTTAGTTCTGTCACTAATTGGCCCTCTGATGTCAATTTCTGATCTGGGTTTTGTTTGTTTCTTATGGTGTGTTTTGTTCCTTTTGATTGTTGGTAGTGATTCTGTGGAGACTGTTTAATGGGTTCGTGTCAGTTTTTGATGCATGCTAGGGTTTTATAGATTAGGGTCTGTGTCAAAAATGTTGGTTTTGGGATTTTATATTATTTTGTAATCTGTTTTTGCAGATTGTACCAGGAATTGGCATTGTTGTGACTTGTGATAGTAATTGCGTCGTTATCACTTGTTCTACGTGTAATTATATAGCCTCTCTTTGATTCTGTTGATTTTGTTTATTGCATGGTATCGGTTTTCTTGATGGATTATTTGTCTCTTACGGTATTTTGTTTTAAAATAATATTGGTTGTATCTACAAGTTATTTGTAATTAATAATTTAGTTCTGTTGCTGTATTTTCACAATTCTCAAGCATAGCTGGTTTCACACTGTTCGGTTTCTTCGTTAGCTGGGAACTGATATAAGAGTGTGGTTTAGTCTATATAATCACGATTTGATTCAACAGCTATGCTCAAGCTCTAAATTCGCATATTGTTTGTGAAGGTGTGATCAATCCTAGCTTTGAAGGTTGAGGTGAATACAAGATACAAGATGCCCTTTTGTTAGTGAATTCGAATAATTCAAATTCGAGGTTTGAGTAGGGTTCATTAGAACCCATGATAAGCTCTTGTTATGGGGTCTCTGAACGTGGAGAAGAAATGGGTATTTCCTCTTATCATAACCTCCCTCATATGCATATTCCTTCTCGCTACTTCGCTCAACATGGGTCTCATCTCTTCATTACATTCTCTCAATTCAATCCTTTCACTTATTCCGTCTCAACTCTCAACGAACCAAACAATCCCAATTTTTGCCGAATCAAAGGTTCCGTTATATCCTCCTCCTCCCTCTGGCCCCAAAGTTCCTCGTTTCGCCTATTTAGTTTCTGGGTCGAGAGGTGATTTGGACAAGCTTTGGAGAACTCTTAAAGCGCTATATCATCCTAGGAACCAATATGTTGTACATTTGGACCTTGAGTCACCAGCGAAGGAAAGATTGGAGCTTGCTTCCCGAGTGGAAAATGATCCCATGTATTCCAAGGTTGGGAATGTTCATATGATTAAAAAAGCCAATATGGTTACTTATAGAGGGCCCACCATGGTTGCTAATACTCTTCATGCATGTGCAATTCTTCTCAAGAGAAGTAAGGACTGGGATTGGTTTATAAACCTCAGTGCTTCCGATTATCCTCTTGTGACTCAGGATGGTTAGTTTTCAATATGTTTGCTATTTTGGAGTAATTTACTATTTTGCATCAGGGACCTGTTACATTGTTTTAGTGCCTTGTGCAGATCTTCTTTTCACATTCTCAAATTTAAACCGAAATCTGAATTTCATCGAGCACACCAGCAAGCTAGGTTGGAAAGAGTAAGATCTCTTTCTCTCTCTCTCTCTATGTATATGTGGCTTCTATGAACTGAAAGATACTGATTTTCTTATGTTGGTGGTTAGGGAAAAGCGTGCTATGCCTTTGATTATTGACCCCGGGCTCTACAACTCAACCAAGTCTGATATATTTTGGGTCACACCACGGAGAACTTTACCAACAGCCTTTAAATTATTTACTGGTCAGTGATCCTTTGTTCACGTGTATATATGTTCTGTTTTTGGCATGTAAAGAATGTTGCAGATACAAATTTGCAAAATTGTTATGTTATCATGTAACTGAACCAATGAATTTTTGTTGAAGTGTTGAGAACGAGACCAATTTGAAAGTCTGATGCAATCTTAGCATATTTGTATCTTTTCAATGATTAATCTTTGGAAAGTGAATCAATGACTGGAATATAAAAAACCCAGTATTTTTCACAGTCCCTTTCACGACGAACCTTTGAAAGACGTATTTTTCCTCTTTCAGGTTCCGCATGGATGGTTCTCTCACGTTCGTTTGTGGAATACATCATTTGGGGTTGGGATAACCTACCGAGAGTCCTCCTTATGTATTACACAAACTTCGTCTCGTCTCCAGAAGGCTACTTTCAAACTGTAATATGCAATGTGCCCGAGTTCGCTCAGACTGCCGTCAACCACGACTTGCACTTCATTTCTTGGGACGTACCTCCCAAGCAGCACCCCCACACGCTTTCTCTAAATGACTCAAGCAACATGCTTGCAAGTGGCGCTGCTTTTGCTCGGAAGTTCAAACACAACACCCCCGTTTTAGATAAGATTGATCAGGAGTTACTTAACCGACCAAGGGATGGTTTCACTCCTGGGGGTTGGTGCACCGGTAAGCCCCTTTGTTCGGATGTTGGAGACTCTAGCAAGCTTAAACCGGGTCGGGGAGCTCAGAGGCTTCGTAGCCTTGTAGCAAGGCTATCTTTGACTGCCACTTTTGAGCAAAACCAGTGTAAATAGATTGGAGGGCTCTTGCTTGAATACAGATGAGGAACAGGAAATAAAAAAGAAAAGAAACTATATGTGATCCAAAACCCGAACAACTCAGTAGAAAATTGTAACCAAAAGGCCCTGCGTTGCTGCTGGAGTTACAGATAAGGCCTCATACTCTTTCGACACGAATATATGCTACTTTCATCAGTCTTTGAAATCAAAGACGGAGCTCAATCACTCATTTTGTAGGTTCTGCTTTCGTAGAACAATTACACCTCTATAATTCAACATTTTTCATAATTATTTTGCTTCTCCACATTATTCATAGCATCTTATATCTTCCGTTTCTCAAGTTTCTCCCATTTCAGATATGTAAAGTGGATACAACCCTTCTTTAGAATTATGTTCTGCAGAATAGTTAACGATTATGTAATAACAGAGGAAGAAGCCAATGCAGTGTTATTTCTGAAACCCGATATTAGAATGTTCTGAAGCATATTGTCAGGTAGTCGGGATTAAATAGATTCTTGAAACTTGATGTTTGATCGTATTGAGAGTAGGAGGAACTTAGTTTTTTTTCTGGTTTAGCTTTCATTTTCTTAGCCTACTAATGCAGCAAGGTTCTTGACATCATCAACTCTTTATCTTTTTTACTGTATCCTTTTTTGTTTGCATCTTTAGTTTCAGAGTTCAGTTCTGCAGAAAATATGGTATCAGTTAGTTTCTAATAGTTGTGCGTATTGATTTGATTTTAGGTCTTGATTCTTGCTCTTTAGTGTTCATCAAAACCTTTAGTGTGTTGTTATTTTGTAGTGTTGAATTGTTGCAGCTGTTGTGTAAAAACTTATGAAATGAAGAAAAAGGATACTAGAATGAAAAGTAACATATTATAGATACTTGTTTCTTAATGAAATGACAAATGTGGACATCAGTGAAAGTTCTATGGTAATTCTTTTAACATATCGGTTAACAATGTTTCAAATGGTTATGTCGACTCAATGTTTCTCTCCTCCTTTTAGAGCTTCTTTTAGCTATAATGTAAACTAATATCACATCAATTCATTGTTTCTTTCTCCTCCTTTTAGAGTTTCTTTTGAGCTGCGAGAGCTCCCAAACTTATGCAGAAAACGAGCTAAAAACCAACTTCATCATCTCCAACAAGTCAAAAGCCAATAATAAACCAATGTATTTGAAAATCAACAGCAATTATACGTGATGATTATCAATTGTGATCATTACAAAATATACAAAGCTCTTTCCTTCTTACTTTTTACCTACAATACATTTGATCAGAGTAAATCTTTCACTCTTTATGTAAATCTCATAATTCACTGATCTAAAGCCAAAAATCAATACATAGATACCTATCACCGAGCTTCTATACCTTCAACCGAACTAAACCATCTCCAAAATCTTGATGTTACCTGAGGAATTTGCAGCGACTAAGGTGGATGACTGGCCGCGCCAACAAACAGAAGAAATGAACTGTGCGGCATCATCCACTTCATTGCCGGAAAATGGGTCTGTGTTGTTGAACTTGAAAGACAGTGATGGCATGGGAAAAGCTTTATGGTACACGAAAACCTATTCCATGGGGATATGAAAAACATCAATGAATGGATGGAGATTAAGCTACTTTCATACAAACACCCAAAAAGAAATCCGAGAATTTGTACATTAGTATATTATGCAGTAGAAGGGAATGTTATAAAGATTAAAGACCACTTGTATCCTAGTTCCTCGACAAGTTTGGAGAAATATCATAAAGCGAGAGCATTGTAAAGATTTAAAAAATGTGCATGAAGGATGCTTTTGTTGAACGTGTTTCCAAGCTAGATATGAAGCTTCGTTTTGGAACTACGATTAAAATATAAGGTGGTCAGCCCAGTGCACGAGAATCCCACCATTGAGGGGTGGAAGGGTCATTTATGTACGCAGCCTTCCCTCTGCTCTTTGCAAAGAGGCTGTTTCCCAACTCAAACCCACGACCTTAAAGTCACAAGGTGACAACCTTTATAGTTGCGCCAAGGCTTGCCCTCAATATGATAAAAATATGACAAATACAAAATGTGAAGGTCTACAAAAGTGGAGGTACAAGAGATGTTCATATTTTAAGTGACTAAGAGTACCTCATTTGTTTCTGAGCCAGTGGCAATATAACCATCAGAGACCGACAATCCGACAAAGTTCTGTAACAAAGGGAACACCCATCGTTAATAATGTCAACATGGACATGTTTCTGAGAGTGATCCATATATGGAAATATCTGGAATAATGTCCCCAGGAACTAACAAACTCAGTTCTTTTATAACCAAAACTTATGAAACTGTGAGCAATGTACCTTCATGTTTGTGTGGCCGGTGAAAGATTGAACAGGGGTGTCAATAACCCGAGATGTGCACGTGGATAATTCCCATAGCTTTAGCGTGTTATCCGTGGACGCAGATACAAGATTCGTGGTGTCCACAAACTTGACATAGCTCACAGTTTTATCATGTCCTACTATAGTGCATAACGGGACTTTTGTGTTGCGAAGATCATAGTAATATATCTTATGATCCGCGGAACCAAATGCAAGGGATCGCGCAGAATCCAATGGAAATTGAACAGAACAGACATTGGCCTTTGTTTTGATGGTACCAATACTCACTCCCTGCATTAGCAACCCAAGTAAGAGAAACAACTTATTATACATCGTGAAGTAAATACGTGCAGCAAGAAATTTATAGCTGCAGTACGTTTAGTTTCAAAGCTGACATCCACCAATAGCAAAAGTAGAATTGCCTGATTGATACTCCATATCTTGACGGACCCATCATCGCTCCCGCTAGCCAACATTGTTGGAACAGCTGATGAGAAGTCGATAGACCATACACGCCTCTCATGCTCTCTCATTTCCATGAACACTTGACTTTTGGTAACGTCCCACACCTACACATTTCAAGCAATGAGTTACTATGAAATATTTAAAATCATTGAGGCGGACTGTGCTAAAGATTAAAGTTGATATTGGTTCTTCAACTATCATTTTATACTTTAAGTTGAGTTGGTCTTATACAGAGATATATGAGCTTGACATACCTGAACAACACCTTCAAAATTACTCGAAGCAATCTGACTTTTAATATACCTATTCCAACATATACTGCTTAGCTTTGATTCGCTAACCATTTCAACTACTGGATAGCAAATGTCACGATCTCTGCTTATGATTGTATCACATTCAAATACTTTAATCTTCCTATTTACACCAGCAGTAGCAAAAAATTCTCCATCACGATCAAAATCGAGAGCACATACTAGGTTGGAAGAATTTAACTGATCTCCTTGGTTCAGTTCTGCTCTCACTTTAAACTTACTGAAAGAATGATATTTGCACAAACCCTCGAAGAACGGATTTATCCACCCACTATCTCTACCTTCAATGCATTGTTCTTTTGAAGCTGAATTATCAGAACTTCTTTCTGTCATTACAGTACTTGTCAGTGATTGTCTAATCAATTGTTTCCCGGGTTGTTTGATTGGTCTGCGTCTTGTTAAAAAATACGCCGACTCCAGTTTCGTGAAGTTCTTCATCAATCGAGAATCATCCATATCGAAAACATTGGTTAAAGGGAGATTCGATGTTGAATATTCCTCAACATTCTCAAGTTCTTGATACAAACCCGCCTTTTTCTTAAGACTCGTTTGCTGCTTTGTAACTTCTTCGATATCAGAACACAAAAAGGAAATAGTGTCTCGCAACTTATCCGCTACTTCCTGTTTTCTTAGGTGCAGCAACAAAAGGAATTCAAGCAACATCTCCTGCTCTTCTATTCTCTCTTGAAGCTTTATTGCCGCTTCTTGTTCTTCAAGATCCTCTCTTGGTTCATTAAGGAACTCGCTCTGTAGCAACTCACTGTAACACGTGATAAGAAAGTGGCATTAGTAATCGGCATCGTGAAAATTCAGAGTACATTTAATTAAATTAGGAACAGGGTACAAAAAGGTCCATGTATTATTCCATTTGTTCTGTTTTAGTCCCTTAACAATCAAAGGTTCCATTTTAATCCAAAGATCTTCACTTCGTTCCATTTAAGTCTAAACTATGTTGCATTAACGACAGCACACTTTGACGGATTCCGTGACTAAAATTAACAAAAGAGACCAAATTGGAACCGAATGTGAAGAAAATGAGAAACCCTTTAGATTGGTTTTATTGATGGAATAGAGCTCCAATATATACGACATACAACCCACAGTGTAGGGTGATTAAAAGGAAATAAAATCATTACAATAATTACAAATTGAAGAGTCAACTATTCAGACAAAGTGAGAAATCAATGGCAGACTTTGTGCCTCTATCGATGATGTTGCTACAGATACTGCAATAGAATGTGACATAGTTTGGACTTAGGACTAATATGGAATAATCTTTGGACTAAAATGGAACATTTTTTAGAGACTAAACGGAACGATTAGGATAGTACAAATACCATTTTGGACCTTCTTCCAAAAAAAAAAGAAAGAAAGAAGTTATAATATGTCAAAAGAGAGCTTTTGAACGTTAAGAATCCTTGTGGAAAAAAAAAAAGCAAATCGAGGCAGTAGAGGAAGAAGAAATCACCACATTTTTGGCCTACTAGATGGTTCAGGATGCAGAAGCCACAAGCAAAATGCAGCTTCCTTTGGCCACTGCAGTAGCAATTGTGGAGGAAGAAGTCGATGTCTCAAACTAAGCATAGTCCTGCTCTTCTCTTCTCTCGAACTACACGGGCAGAACAGCTGCTCACAAGTACAACAAGCATATCACAATAGAGTAGAAATCAAGTTTTGTATCACTCAAGCTTCAATCCAACTCAAAGTCATTACTATTAGGTACCGTTTGGATTATAATTATTGTTTAGAAACGTGAACAAGAATTGGAATTGAAATGAATTTTTCATTCACCGTGTTTGGATAAAGACTTCTTATACATGAAAGTGGCCTTGGAATGAGAAGCTCCTTCCAATTCCCATTTCCATTGTAAAATTTTAATCCTAAGTAGTTACCACTTGGATTAGAATTTTGTTCATTAATGGGGATGAAATTTTCATTCGTTATGTTTGGATTAAGCTTTTGATTCATGAAAAATGGCTTTAGATTCCCATTCTTGATTCCAAACGCTACCTTAGGTATCAAAAAAGTACGGTAAAGTAGCTAGAAAGGTCAAGTCCAACAAAAAATACAGTTTCAGTACGAACCTCAAATAAAAGAACTCCCAATTGATAAATGTCTGAAGCACAGGAACTTGAAGCGCCCGCAGCCTCTTCAGGACTCGTATACCAATTGGTCTCCATAAGCAATATCTGCTTCATTGGAAACGGCTGTTTCGTTTCCTCTTCTTGCACAGCATTTCCTCTTCCTTTAGCACTATTTTCTTCAGCTTTTTCCACTAATGATACGCGTGTTGGATGGACAGAGTCCGAACAAGAAGCAGACTCAATGAAGGATACACGATTGTAAGGGGACACAACAAAGAAAGAAGGTCGCACATTATGGACAACAATTCCTTGTGAATGGGCTATATTAACAATTTCTACTATTTGACTAAATATATGAAAATTTTCAAAGGCATCAATGGAACGTTTGGGTTTGTCCAACCACTGTCTCAAACTAACATTACCCGATTCCAAGGCACGAATATAAGGATCAATCGCTACCTCATCATCACACACTCCAGATAAACCAACGTGGTTTTTGTGGTTATTGTTGCGAGTCAGCACAACCTGATCTCCCGTCTTCCGATTCCCTGAATCATTGGATGCATTACCTAATGAAAACCCACTTCTGCTGGGGCGAAGAAGCCTTCGATTCCTGTACGAGATTCGGGAAGCACTGAAACCCGGGAAACTATCAGACTGCTGCCAAGCAGAATCCGATGAGCCCTCCATGATGTTATCCACCAGCACAAACACACACACGAATTGGACACATTATCCAACTTACTCTGCACTTTCTCACTTCCAACATCACCTACATTTTGAATCAAAAGCTCATTTCAGAACCACAAACAGATAAATAGAACCCGACTTCACATCAAAATAAAGCACACAATTTGTTCTCTAATGGCCATAAAAGTAACAAAATGCAAAACATGAAAATTTCAGCACATAAAACAGTAATATCAACATAACCCCTTTAAAGTGAATAATAATCTAAACAAAGCACAGACCCATCAACTGACATAAACTCAAAATTTTCAAACTTTGCAATTTAAACCAAAAACCCATCAACAAGCATATCACTATATAATATCCAAAGCAAAAAAAAACTCCTCATACAAATTAAAATAGCCCAACCAACCACAGTGACACAAACTTATCGCAGTAAAATCACTATCTAAACAAAACACAGACCCGTCAACCAACATGAATTCAAAAATCCAAACTTTTCAATTTCCACCAAACCCATAAACAACCATCATTGCGAACAACAACAAAAATATAATGCAACAAACTCCTCACACCAATCAAATAAATGCCAAACCAACCACAGAAACACAAACCCATCATATTAAAATCATAATCTAAACTAAACACAAACCCATCAACCAACATTATTTCAAAAATCCAAACTTTGCAATTTACAACATCAAGCATCATCAAGAACAAAAACCCATCAAACAAACAATGCAAAACAGACCTCATACATATACCAAATCAACCACAGCAACACAAACCCATCACATTAAAATCATAATCTAAACAAAACACAAACCCATCAACCAGCATAATTTCAAAAATCCAAACTTTGCAATTTACAACATCAAGCATCATCAACAGCAAAAACCCATCAAAGAAACAATGCCAAAACATCAAGCATCATCAAAAACAAAAACCCATCAAACAAACAACACAAAACAGGCTAAAAACCCATCTCGTAAATCCAAACTCTGCTATTAAAACCATCAACAGCAAAAACCCATCAAAGAAACAATGCCAAAAACTCCTCGTACATATGAAAGAAATGCCAAACCAACCACAGTATCACAAACTCATCTCAGTAAAATCACTATCTAAACAGAACACAAACCCATCGACCAACATAATTAAAAAAAATCAAAACTTTGCAATTAACAAAGCATCATCAACAGCAAAAAACCATCAAAGAAACAATGCAAAAAAACTCCTAATACAAAATCAAAGAAATGACAAACCAACCCCAACAATCACATGAGCAGCACAAACCCAACACATGAACACACGGATACATGGCCAGAGAGAGTACCAGTTTCACCATGAAAGGAGCTTGTGTCCACTCACCACAGCGGCACCAACCAGAAAACAGAAAGTCACAGCAGCATTAAAGTGCAGTACACGAAGAAGCTTCACAGCCTCAAAAATTCCCAATCATTTTCTCCTCAGAATTCCCAAAAATATATCTTGGACTTGGACCCCGCAAAAAAATCGTAACCGCTTGCCAACAAAAGAGAAAAAGATGAAGATTTTTTATTATAAAATTGGCTCTTTTTCAACAAATTTTGTCTGGTCGATCAGATCCTTTTTGTAGTGTATTTGTTATTTAGTGACACACCAATGAAGGGCTCGAGGCCACTTCTCTTGGAGACTCTCTGGATTATCTTCCCGCTTTATTGCAGCTGCCCACGTGGCCCAACCATGGTCTCTTAAACTCAGGGACAAAACAGTGAATTCAAGAAACTTGTGGGGCCATGAAATGAGAGTTTATCAAATAGTCAATGAAAAAGATTCATTTTAGTCCCCTACTATAACGAACCATTTTAGTCCTTTAAAACTATAAAATGATAAGCCGGAGTCCAAAGTTCAGCCAAATGTTTGGGTTTAGTCCAAACGTCTCGCAAAAGTGGTTGACGGAAGGACATTCCGT
>JAYMSZ010001812.1:0-13356 GCA_036897665.1 Pelargonium citronellum
GTATTATTTTTCTCATATTACCCTTATCACTTATGCATTGCACATTGACAGATTTAAATTGCACATGGATGTAGATGGAAAAGTGAGGTAGTATTAAAAACACATTAAATTATTTAAGTAATCCTTAATTTTTTAAAAAAAATAAAAACTGGACACTTATTTTAAAATTGAGCTGAGTATTATTTTTAGATTTCAATCATCCGGCCAACCAAACCGGAAAGAACGAAGCAACATGCATGATTGTTCATAGCAAATACCCACGTGCGCTTATATATATTTATACTCTTACAAAACAAAAAACTACAACTCTTCAATGATCGATATATATACATGTGATCTTTGGTAAAATATTGCTAGTGCTCGTTAAGAAAAAAAAAAAGCAGCACATTAGAGTATAATTTATCTTTAGAGAATCTCATTCCACACACATAAAATTAATGTCTTATACGTGTTTATCAACTTCTTTACATGCATTATTGAACATTCAGTATTTGTAAACAATAACAGTAGAGTGCTTTATGCAAAGTAGCTTTGTTTTATGGGACCATACGATATAAATATTTTGCTGACAATCAAAACCAAATGTGAAAGCAACGATAAAGTAAATTATTTATGGTAGTCCACTACCACTAAAGTATGATTAGATATATACAATTAAAAAGAAGCACAAAATTAAAGAAAAGTTTGAGAGAGACTGACATTCAATTCAATCATGTTGATTGAGGAAGCTACAATGAAGGATAAAATTAATTACTCATAAATCGTCAAATGGCCCACAAATTGCCATTGTCTGATGCTTTAAAAGGCGGGAAGGCTATGGTTACTAATACAGGTTTCGCCGTTTCGGTCTCTGTACGGTTTGAAGAGTCACAGCTACAGTTATTTAGTACCCAACTACCCATGGCCATGGCCATGCATGAAAGTATCTGTATACAGATATTTTAGAAACTACCGGAGAAGCGGACTCAAAGCACCTTCGTTTCGGAGAGATGGGGACTTATAGGATATGCGTGTGCTTTACGCGGAGATTCCGGTCGACGGAGAAGGAGCCGCCGGCCGACGTCAAAGAGGCATTTTTTAAGTATGCGGAGGGTGGGGCCCACATGACGGCGGAGCAGTTGCGGCGCTTCTTGGTGGAGGTTCAGTCCGATGAGGGCGCCACCCTTGCCGGCGCCGAGAAGATCGTCGACCAGACTCTGCAGAGGCGTAATCATATCGCCCATTTCAGGAGGCGCAGTCTCCCTCTCGACGATTTCCACCGCTACCTCTTCTCCGGCGATCTCAATCCTCCGATCAGATCTCAGGTACTTTTTTTTACTACTTTTTTTTTTTTTACTGTTAATATTCGTTTCAGTTGAAATAACAGAAATGTCCGCTGTTTTTAGTAATTTGGATTTCGGTTTTCCTGAAATATGATGCCAATTGAAGTGTGTTAACTTGAGTCTTGATTTGGATTGAATCATCTAATAATATTTTGGGGATTTTATTTGTCTCTGCCATTTGATTAAGTTTGATTCAGAATTGAACAATAAAGTTAGTGATGTGATGTGCCTATTTGACTCGGTCAAATTGTCGGTCATGAAGTTGGAAGCATGAGACCTTGCTCCCAGGAATATTCTGCACAATATTTGCACATGTGAGAATAAGAATTTACTTCGGGTGACTCCGAACCACACCTCGCTATGGAGGATGTTAGAGAAATATACAAGAGAGAATGTTTCTAATTAAGTAAATTGTGGATTCTTCGTCTCCTCTTATCAAGAAGAAAGTGTTTATACTTGCAAACCAAACTGGCCACATATCGTCGTGTGGTCGGTTGTTGGTGGTGTGGTGTCCATGCCGGGTGAGCTTGAGAGCTCTACATGCACTTTGTGTTTGATTTTCTTGGGTGTTGATATGTCAATCGGGTGTCACATGTCATTCGTCGGGCCAACTCCTGATTTTTCGGGTAGCTAGCATCAGTTAGGTTTATTTGTATTTCTAGCTAGTGTTTCTTGAGTAACTGTTGTTCATAGTAGATCAAACCATTGTTGCTTAAAACTAGGATATTCTACTTACAGGTTCACCAAGACATGACAGCTCCAATGTCCCATTATTTCATTTACACTGGTCACAATTCCTACTTGACGGGAAATCAGATCAGCAGTGATTGCAGCGATGTCCCGATCATAAAGTCGCTGAAGAGAGGTGTGCGAGTAGTAGAGCTTGATATATGGCCAAATTCCACTAGAGATGACATTCATGTTCTCCATGGAAGGTATGCTACCCTCTCCCCATATGTAGAATCGTTGCCTATTTGCTTCACTCCCATGTCCACTAAACCAAAATGCTTAATTACACTTTGGATGAGATGGATTATTTCAGGTTCAACATGCTCCTTTAGTAAAAATATATGTTTCCAATTCTTGTGTGCTGCTCAAGTAGGTAAATTTATATATGCTCTGCCCAAAATTTATGTAAATAGGAGTTGAAATTATATATGCTTTGCCCATATAGATTATTGAATTGACTGAGTTAAGTACTTTAACATGGTCCATGGAATGATCATATAATAAACGGTCTTGACATGAAGAGAGAATGAAGAAAAGGTAGTATATGTATGGTACTTTTGTCTCTCTTGGTCTTCTTCTTGGCGTTCTGCATTTAACATCTTTTATTAGAAGCTTTTGTGGATTAATGTCATTTCTTTTCATGGGGTATTTGATCTAAACTGTGCTTTCAATGTAGAACTCTAACACCTCCTGTGGAGCTCATTAAATGCTTGAGGTCCATTAAGGAGCATGCTTTTACTGCATCTCCTTACCCTCTCATAATAACCCTAGAAGACCATCTGAACAATGATCTCCGGGAAAAAGTAGCTCAGGTGACTTTCTATTCTTGTTGCTTTCAATCATTTCTGCGGCTAGCATTTCCTTTTGTTTATCACAAATCTATCTGTTTTCAGATGATAACTCAAACATTTGGAGATATGCTGTTTTATCCTGATTCGGAATGTCTCAAAGAATTCCCTTCACCCGAAGATTTAAAGTACCAAATTATTATATCAACCAAACCTCCAAAAGAATATCTTGAAGCTAAAAGTGACCAGGACAAGGGTAGTAACTCACTGAAGGGAAAGGATTCTTCCTCTGATGATGATGTATGGGGAAAGGAGCAATCGGACCTTACAGACGATCTAGAGGATGAGAAGGTTTGGAGGAAATGAAATTCACATCTTGAGTTCATTTTTGTCAAGTAAATTTATCTTCTTTTTATGTGCATAGTTCAAGTTTTGCTCCATTGGCATGCAGAGCGACGATCTGAGTAGCCACAATCAGGATGATGAAAGCAATGATGGCTGTGATCAGGAGCTGTTAGGAGCATCTGCTTATAAGCGTCTAATAGCTATTCAGGCTGGAACACGTAAGGGTGGGACAAAGAAGGCACTTGAAATTCAAAGTGATAATATTCGACGCCTTAGTTTGAATGAACAAGCACTCGAAAAAGCTGTTGCATCTTATGGAACTGATGTTGTGAGGTATTTGAGAAGATTAACTTTTCTATTTTCATGTAATGAATATGATTAAGATTCAGCTTTTTTATATTTATTGTAGTATGTTAAAGATATCCGAAATGACTCCATCAAATCCTTGCAACTTCTCAGGTTTAGCCAGAAGAACTTCTTGAGAATATTCCCCAAGGCTACTCGATTTAATTCTTCCAATTACAAACCACACATTGGTTGGATGCATGGAGCCCAGATGGTTGCATTCAATATGCAGGTATGGTCCACTGGTCTTTTCCATTCCAAATTGAAACGTGAAAATATCCCGCTTCAGAGTTTTATTTGTCTTTTCCACTTAAAAGCTTAAAAACTTGTAGACTACAATATCTCAAGTGCATTCAGTTGTATTATCTGTACATAGTTTTTACTTCAAGAAGGATTTTTGTGTTGAGTTTTCAGTTTCTGGAGTCTAATTATTCTTATTTGAAACTTAGGAAGTGACCTTGCACTCAGTAATGTTTGCTTCTAAATATATGATTATAGTATTTTTTGAATTAATTAACGTGATTGGTTTAATGGCAGGGCTATGGAAGATCTCTTTGGTTGATGCATGGAATGTTTAAAGCCAATGGGGGGTGTGGCTATGTGAAAAAGCCTGACTTTCTGATGAACATGGAGTCAGATGGTGAGGTATTTGACCCAAAAGCGAAATTGCCCGTGAAGAAAACTTTAAAGGTGAGCATACTGTTGATATTTTCCATCCCTTCCTCCTTCCTGCATCCCCTTATCCTTTTTCCCGATCGACTTATTCTGGTACTCAACAGGTCAAAGTGTATATGGGAGATGGATGGCACATAGATTTTAAAAAAACACACTTCGATGCATACTCCCCCCCTGACTTTTACACCAAGGTACATAATTTGGTGTATTACAATATTTCACAACATGAGTCAGTTTACATACATTAACCAAGTCAGTCCTGTAATGCAGGTTCGTATAGCAGGAGTGCCAGCAGATGAGATGAGGCACAAAACAAAGGTAAAAGAGGATGATTGGGCGCCAGTTTGGAACGAAGAGTTCACATTTCCTTTGACTGTTACAGAACTGGCTTTGCTTCAAGTGGAAGTCCGCGAGTATAACATCACCGAGAAGAATGTTTTTGGTGGACAAGCTTGCTTGCCTGTTTCTGAATTGAGGCCAGGAATCTATGCAGTCCCCCTCATGGACCGTAAGGGCGAGAAGTTGAGTTCTGTAAGGCTTCTTATGCGCTTTGAGTTTGTTTGAACTCATTTGTGTATCTATTTTTGGTAAAACCATATCATGATTCCATGTCATGTCGTGGGTGTGTACTATATATTTTTGTCCTTCCTCGTTTTTATTGCCCCTGGCATATTTTTTGAACTTGGAACAGATTGGTTGATTCTTGATTGAACTTGTGTTCAGGTTCTATATATTGTATATGAAACAAAAGTGAGCCATAATCTATTACAGTTATTCTTTAGGATATGTCTTGCACTCTCAAATATGCTGATTCTGGTTGGTTGTGGCTCATAGAGCATCAACAGTACTGATATGGAACAAGAAAAGCAAATCTAAATGATATTGCTCTTTCTATAAAGTACTAGGTTCACTAATGAAGTTATTTCATGATAGATCATGGGTTTGATAAGCAAAATTTTTGCTTTTGTGGAAACAATAAAACAACTCCACCAATTACAATCCCATGAAAAAAAAAAGGATCTTAGTGGACAGCATTGTCCAAAACTTAGGCAACAGAACCTTTAAACATATGCACATTCAGTCACATACGGCACAATGCTTCATCCTGCAACTTGGGCTAGTGTTCTTTTCTTTTCTTCACAAAGAAAAAAAAGAACAGAGAGTGACCTCTTGTGATTTTCACAAAAGAGTTGGGGAATGTGTACACTTTACAGTTCATGTTCCTTATGGTAAATGCATCAGGATTGATTCTCTCTTTCCTGTGACTCCATTCCCTCTATTTGTCCCTTGAAAAATTACCAAGTATCTGCAGGTTTCAGCCTCTGCGCAGGAATACTTTTTTAACCCCTTTTAAGAGAGCTTGTCTCTCTCCCTCTCTGTGCACAGCGCGGAGATAACAATGTCCAAGCCCAAGCACTCGCTGACGATTTCCAAGCAGTCTTTCAAGGTATGCTTCTGCTTCAGGAGGATATTCAAGCTCCGGGCTGTAGAGCCCCCAGAAGATGTCAAGTTCCTTTTTAAAAGATACTCGTCAGAAAATGGCACCATGTCTCTTGATGACTTGCAGAGGTTCCTCATTGAGGTCCAAAAAGAGCCGGACGCTACCAGAGAGGATGCACAGGCCATTTATAACAGTGTCAAGCATCTCAAAATCTTGCACAGGAAGGGTCTCCATCTTGAAGCCTTCTTTCGCTATCTCCTTGGTGACCTCAATCCGCCTTTGCCATCTCGCGGGGTACATATTAGTATCACATTCACAACTATTAGTACTTTTTTGTTATACATTATTACCCGGACTGATAATAATTCTGCCTCTTAATTTGATCTGTCCTTCAGGTTCACCAAGACATGAATGCTCCGCTGGCTCACTATTTCTTATACACAGGCCACAACTCGTACTTGACAGGGAATCAGCTGAGCAGCGATAGTAGCGAAGAACCCATCATAAGGGCTCTTAAGAGAGGTGTAAGGGTAATTGAATTGGATTTATGGCCAAACAGTGCAAAAGATGATGTCCAAGTTTGTCATGGAGGGTATGATCCATGTTCTTACTTTAATCTTGTAAATACAAGACTTGCCTGTATGATAAAAATCGATCTATTCAACATGTGACGCGATCTATTATGTTTTGAATCACATAAATGCAGGACTCTGACATCTCCAGTGGAACTCATAAAATGTTTGTGTGCTATCAAAGACCATGCTTTTGATGCTTCAGAGTATCCTGTTGTGATCACTTTCGAAGACCACCTGACTCCTAACCTTCAGGCTAAAGTGGCCAAGGTGTGTGCATATATGTATATATGTAATGTATACAACAAAACTTTATCATGTCCTCTGGCTGATCATGGAACTTTGGTTGTGCTTAGATGGTCACTAGAACATTTGGAGACATGCTGTATTGCCCTGATACAGAATTACAGGAATTCCCATCACCAGAATCCTTGAAGAAAAGGGTAATGATTTCCACTAAACCACCAAAAGAGTACCTTCAGACCCAGAGCACGCCTCACGCGAGAGACTCAGCTGATCATGACGAACTGTGGGCGAATCAGAAGGCACATGTGAGAATAGAATCAGAAATTGATATTGATCAGGTGCGTGCACCAACGACGTAAAGTGAAACAGTTTCTTTCATATTGTAAATTTAGTGTGTCCCCTACTACATGTTGTTCACTTAGTTTCATTGTACAGGATGATGAGTTGGAGGATGATGTGGAGAATGCTGCTGCTCCTGAGTATAAACACTTAATAGCCATACACGCAGGGAAGCCGAAAGGTGGAATTGGAAATATGCTGAGGATTGATCCTAATAAAGTTAGGCGTCTTAGCCTGAGCGAGCAACAGCTCGAAGATGCTGTAGAAACACATGCCACTGATATTGTCAGGTTAGTAACTTCAAAACAAGTTCATGCATTGCTCATCAAATATCTAATACAATACAATTCTGGGTTCAGATTTACCCAAAAGAACTTGCTGAGGGTCTATCCGAAGGGTTTGCGCCTCGACTCTTCAAATTACAACCCTCTTTTGGGGTGGATCCATGGTGCTCAAATGGTTGCCTTCAATATGCAGGTCAGCTATAGTCAAATTGTTATAGAGCATATGCTTAAATTGATAATTTGATGAGATTGTGATCAATTCCAGGGACATGGGAAGTACCTGTGGATCATGCAAGGCATGTTCAGAGCCAATGGTGGGTGTGGTTATGTGAAGAAACCAGATTTTCTTTTACAGGAAAAGGATGGTGAGGTTTTTGACCCTAGAGCTTGGTTACCAATAAAAACTACTCTTAAGGTCAGTAAGTACTCAAGTTAGTTACTGTAATTAAGCTTATAATTGAGATCAGATGATAATGAATCAGAACTTAACAGGTAAATGTTTACATGGCGGAAGGTTGGCACTTGGATTTTAAGCCCACACACTTCGATCTATATTCGCCACCAGACTTCTATGCAAGAGTAAGCACAACATAACGTTACATAACATAACATAACATTACGTAACGTAACGTTTGTGCATAATTGTGGATATATGTACATGCAGATTGGAATAGCAGGAGTGCGAGCTGATTCGGTAATGAAGGAAACGAGGGCAATAGAGGATGAGTGGATGCCGGTATGGAACAAGGAGTTCAAGTTCGAATTAAGGGTCCCGGAACTGGCATTGCTGAGGATTGAAGTCTTAGAGTATGACACAAGTCTTACCCCTGACTTTGGAGGGCAGACCTGTCTACCGGTGTCGGAGTTGAGCTCCGGCATCAGGGCAGTTCCTTTATACGACCAAAAGGGTGACAAGTACAATTCTGTAAAGCTTCTTCTCGGTTTTGAATTTCTTAATTGATTACTGTATATAGAGAACAACAAGCTTAAACCAAGATGCCCAAATGTATGGGATTGTTTAGTTGTTAAACTATCCACTTTTCATGTGGCCCATTATATATGATATCTCGTTTCTAATAAATTTAGGATAGTGAGGTCGACCGATATCGAATATGTATATAAATATGCATATACACAAGTTCTATGCATAAAAGTGAGGTCAATCGACTAGAAAATTGAACTTGGTGCGATTATTGAAAAAGTTCGGATCATATTCTTGGATTGGATAGTACGAACAAAATTTTCCGATTCGAAGCGATATAATCTGTAATTTTACATAAAAAGTGGGTCAAATTTGATATGCCATTATTGTTGTGGAAAAAATATGAGAATGGGAGGGTATGGACAGGACAATACAAGAGGAGAAGAAGCAAAGCTTTGTAGAAAAAATGGAATTGAGTCAGTGATTTTAGTCTTCGTTCAACCACACAATACAAGACTTTTTCCTCCGATGGGACCTCACTCCCTTCTCCTAAATTCTTTCATTTTGCTGAACTTAGCAATGACGTCACATTTATCATTTTCACCTTCTCTTTTTCATTTTACATTACTGTCTTTATCCTTCTTATATACAAATTTTCTAAAATAGCAACATTTTACATTATACACTATTGTTCTTTAAAATGTATTAACTTATGAGCTAAATTTATAATTATTATTAAAGTATATATCCATGCTTCAAAATCTTGTCATACAACTTTTTTTTTTTTTGTTAATAACAAATTTTCAGATATTCAAACTAATCATCATTATGAAAAATATATTTTATCAATTCTTTTGATAAAAATAACAAAAAAAATAACGCCCCAAATAACGACATAGATCATTTTAACTCAAAGTATCATAGTTTAAGATTTTAAATAACTCATTAAAGTATATGGTCTAAAAATAAATGTATATCAAAATAAATAAATAAAAAATCTCCTAATTTGATTGTTTTTTTCTAATTAGTAGTAGGACAAACTATCAATATTTACTTTAAAGATAAATGTGAAAATTAAAATATTTATCGTAGACTCATAGTCATGTTGATTATTTAATTTGAAAAGTCTTATGTTTGATAGCATATCCTATGAAAAGGACAACATTTTTGTGCACCATAAATTCCACCAGAAAATATAAATTAAAGTAAAAACAAAAGTGCTAAAAAGAGATCTGAGACGTCCAAGCGCAATAGATTTTGGAGGACCCACATTGATCTAGTTACGTGGACGGCTGAGATTCGCGTTCGAGGGAGTAGACAAGATATCGTCCGTCCTTTTCACATGATTAATTATTGGAGAATCTGTCATCAATCAAACGCCTCTTTCCATTGCGAAAACGACACCCAAAAAATAGTAAAATGCTTCCGATTTCTCTGACCTTAATTTCTTTGGGTTTTTATCGTGGGTCCCATCCTCTCTCCATATTTGCAATCCGCTCTGTCGTTTGTTCCACCTGGTGGGGTCCACTTTTGAAACTACACCGTCCGTCTTTATCAGTTTTGACACGTTCACAGTCTATTTAAACTTTCTTTAATCATATGCAATCACAGCCGTTTGTTTACAGGAGAGTGCATCACTGTACGCCACACACGATACTTCCTCCTGAAAGTACAACTCCTCAAAGCGTGGTTCTTTCTTCTCTTCTCCTTGCCTATCCATTACCGATGATGCAGGTGCGGACCAAACAGCTGATGAGTAAAATGGACAAATGGTTGAACTTGACATTCTAGCAAAATTTATTTTAAATTAAATCCAAAAAGATAAAGACAATTTAATGTTCTTATATTGTAATTTTTTATTTTTTTATACCACGGAACCTTACTTGCAACGGCACAAAGTCTTTTCAAGAGGATAATGTTTGTCAAGCTGACGAGCTGTATTATGTACATAGCCCCTAGTCTAAGTCAAGTAACTCACTGCATCAAAAGTGGTCTGTTTTATTTGTTTACATTTCTTCGATTTTTTTTATCTTTGTTAACAATATACAAACTGTAGTATTATAATTTCACTCACTTTTAAAAATGATAAAACATTATAACATGTTTAGTATAATTTTAGTACATTTTAACCCGAGCATAGTTGTAGTCACAGATGTATTAATAAAGCACTAACAATTTTATTGTAATTATATTTAAAAGAACACATTACACTTATTTTTTTATGGTCATACCTACTCTCTCTTTTTTTTACTGTTATTTAAAACTACTACGATTGCACATTTCTTAAGATTTATAATTAAGGTGGGAAAATTAAGGTTTTTACTTTGAATTGTTTAGACCGTTCAATAGTGATCATTGTTGTTGTTTGCATAATTGCTCATGCTATAAAAATTAAGATGAGAAGCATGATTATATTTTTAATATATTACTTGATCAATGAATTATCAAACACCTTATTTATCCAAAAATGTTCAAGAAGTGTGACAAAAGAATTTTATGGTTAGAAAAGAGATAAAATATTTTTATAAAGAGAAAAATGTATATCAGTTGACATCATAACTTTATATCAGTTACAACTTAAACCTGCCAATGAGATTATGACACCTCATTAAAATTTACTTTTATCCATCCAAGTGAATTTGTGGGAGCGGAGCGACCCGCCCGGATCCATAATTTTAAATGAGATGTCACCACCTTATTAGTGCAACTGATATAAAATTATATCAGTCAACTAATGTACATATTACTCTTTTATAAAAAAACAAACAATCCACATAATTCCAATGACATGTTTTTTTTTCTTTTCAAATGATACTTGAAAATAACATTTTTTTTCTAAAACAATAATGATTAAATATTACACTTAATTCATGTTTGTACACGCACATTAATATTTTTAAATAATGGTTAGTATATAGCTAGACATTCAAATAAACTACAATTATAAATGTGATCGCAGTTACAAACATGTATTGACATGAAAAATTCATGAATACTAAGTTCCTTATATGTGCACTCACTTTATTCTAAATAGATTTGACAATTTAAAGCTAAACCCGTGTAATTCAGTTTGACCAATTTTTGAGGCAAGACGAGTTAATCTTATTTCCATTTAACTTGGAATGAATAAATTCACAAAAATTTAGACATTTTGTGTCAAAAAAATAAAAATTTATCCAATATGTGGCTCAAAATCAGAACAATCAGTTTAAGTCGAGTGACTAATTACCAACTCGGACTCGATGAAGATCGACTAGAACTCAAAAATTGTCATCTATAAGCTCGAACTATCAAATTGTATATTTTAAATTTTCAGAATATTGGAAATCAAAGAATAATGGAAAATTTAAAGGAGATCACCAATATTAAATAGTGATTCTAGAAACCATCGAATGGATGCGATACGTCGATGGATTCAAGAATTCCTAAATTCGCATCCCGCCAAACAATATCCAACTCCGAACAGTTTACTCTAACCAGCTATCCACCTCAACAACCGCCAAAGCCAAATCACATTCGTACACGTGTCCACAACCTTAAATGCTTTCGCAAGCTCGCTCGGCAATTTGGCAGTGACGCTAAGCTACTCACTGACGAATCACGCTCGAGCTGACGGTGCACGTACGTCCACGTCACCAACTACATGCCAAAAACGCGTAAAGCGTGATAACCCGGAATCTCGATACGGCCATTTTGGCGAGCCCGAAACTGTTGGATCACCGCCACGTGGCGCTCTGCGACTTTGAGGCAGTTTGATATTAAGGTCCCAGTGGGGTCCGCTTGGAATTTGAATGTGAATGTGAATGTGAATGTGAATGTGAATTTGAATTTGAGTTTCATTTCGGAGAAAAAAGCACTGAGCTAAGAGACGAAGGAGCCTGAGCAGTAGCGTCATAGCCATCTCGACTTTTTGACCCTTAAAAAAAAACCATAAAGTCGCTCACTTTGTTTCTTCTTCGTCCTCGTGCAGTGCCGGGTCGTCGTCCAAAAAACCCAGTTCGAATTTTTGCTTCGCGCTTCGGTCTCGTCTCTGTAGGGAGGTATGTTCATGGAGTTTGTGTTTTTTTAACTTTTTATTATAAATGAGGCGTTTTGTTTTGGAAGAGTCGGTTTTGGTGGTAGTTGAGGCAGTGCAAATTGTCTGTTTGGTTGCTTAGAAAACGTCGGAAAATTATAGACTTATCTATTTCAACTTGGAAATTTCGGGAGGAGTTGGTGAGAGTTTATGGGTGGGTGTATTTAGGTAAGATTATAAATAAATTTTGCTTTTTCTACTTTATGAGGAAGCAAACTGGATTGAGATTTGCTGGGTTTTGTAAGTTGATACAGATTTATGTTTCTTCTAGGTTGATTAGTGGTTGAAAGACTGGAACAAATTTCTGGTGTTCATAATTGTAATAACATTACAGGAACTGTTTGCCTTTTTTTTTTTTTTTTTTTTTCTCTTTTCTAATATGACATTTTGTAATCGGTATTGCAAGAATTACTTAGTTTACTGAAGATGTAATTGTGAATTCATTTTCTGTATCTTATGGTTTTGTAGAGACTTGAGAAAGAGAAGAGACAAGTTTTCCATGTGCAGTGGTTCCAAGAGGAAGCCTGATTCTACCGGGTTTGTTATGGAAGGTGAAGTCTACAGACCAGACGGGTTGTGCCAAAAGTTTTCAATTTTGCTGGAGCTAGCTGCTTCGGATGATTTGATTGGCTTCAGAAGTGCAGTCGAGGAACACGGTCATGATGTTGATGAGGCCAGCTTATGGTACGGGAGGAGAATCGGTTCAAAGAAGATGGGGTTCGAGCTGAGGACACCGCTGATGATTGCTGCCTTGTTTGGAAGCAAGAATGTCTTGGCATATATTGTTGGGATGGGATGTGTTGATCCTAGCAGAGCTTCTGGTTCAGATGGAGCCACAGCGCTTCACCTTGCTGCCGCTGGTGGTGCTCTTAATGCGCCTGAGGTTGTCAGGATCTTGCTCGATTCTTTCGCTGATGTTAATTCAATTGATGCCAATGGAAACCGTCCTAGTGACTTGATTGCTCCTGTTCTGAGTTCAGCCTTGAATTCGAGAAGGAAGATGCTGGAGTTCATGCTGAAAGGGAGCAGTGAAGCCGGAGAATCAAGTTTGTTGTACGATGAAATTGTTGATGAAAGGAAGGAAAAACGCCAAGAGAGTTTGACGCCTCAGTCCACTAAAGATGGGACCGAGAAGAAAGAGTATCCTGTTGACCTTTCTCTTCCTGACATCAAGAATGGGATATATGGTACTGATGAATTCAGAATGTATACATTCAAGATCAAGCCATGCTCAAGGGCTTATTCTAACGATTGGACTGAGGGGCCTTTTGTT
>JAYMSZ010001813.1:0-13355 GCA_036897665.1 Pelargonium citronellum
TAAAGTGTGTGTGCTAAATTGGGTGCAATAAAAGTGTAGGTAGCAGATTTAAAAAACACTACAAGTTTGAGTACTAAATTTGCCCTTATCCCTAAAAATAACAATGAACTCTATCAAGATCGGACATCTAAAAAAATGCTTGCTAGACCTTATCACAGAAAAAAAGAAAAGAAAAAAAGATTCGCCCATAACCCGAACTTAAAGTTAAGTCTCTCGCATACATAAACATGGATATATCAAGCAAAAAGCGATAAATTATTTTAATTTATTTTGTGATTTTTTTTTATGCAAATTTAATTTTAATTTATTTGTTAATCTATTTTCTGAGTTGGTCCCTTTGTTGGTCACCAACTAATTAACGGAACTGAGCGGGAGAGAGAGAGAGAGAGAGAGATGGATTTTTGGAACAAAGCTCGAAGCTTTGCGGAGGAGGCCGGAAAGCGGTCGCAGGAGCTGACGAAGGAGGCGGCGAAGCGGTCTCAGGAGCTCGCAATCGGCTCTTCCAAGCTCTCCGACATCGTCTTGGAGACCGCCAAACGCTCCAAGGAGATCGCCGTCGAGGCCACCAAGTGCGCCGACCAGATCAAAACCCAAGCCTTCAAGCGCGCCGACCAGATCAAGTCTCTGGCCGAGGGGATCGCTCCGGTCGCCGCTCTCAACCTCTCCGACAATTTCGCCGAGCCACACCTGCAAGACAAGGATCTCGAGAGGTTTGGAGTCACGGACGAGTTGCGGGAGTTCATGAAGGGGATCACTTCCACCACTTTCCAGGATTTTCCCTTGCAAGGTACATATATTCTTTTCCTGCATTGCTTGTTTGTTTGTTTGGTTTGTGAGAAAAGCTGGAGTTGAACCAATTTCCTGATTTGACTGTGTTTGTTCAGAAATAGGTATATGATTGATTTCTGAAGAGAATGACCTAATTAGTGTGTGTTAGCAATATGAAGAAATGAATGTTGATTTTGAATTTAGTTACTGATATTTTCTTGCAATTGGCCTGGTCCTACGTTGTAATTGTTGATCGTCAAAATAACCTATTGAAATGGAAAACATTTCCTAATTTGACTGTGTTTGGAAGCATGATTGGTTTCTGAAGAGAATGAAGGGAAATGAGAGGAATGTGAGTATAGGGACCGAATTAGTGGGGTTGGCTAATACTTGCAATATGAAGAAATGAATAATGATTTTCAATTTAGTTGAATATTGTGAAATTGTTACTTCAATGCCTAATGAAATTTGGAATCACCATTCTGAAAGTATCTTGCAATTGGTTTGGCGCTACATTGTAATCGTCTGTCACCAAAATAACCTATTGGAATGTAAAATATTTCCACTGCCTAGTGATCATGGACCACAAAACATTGCGTACGTTGTTTTGTATTGGATTTACTAACGAATATAACTGTTTTGGGACTCAATGAAACACAAACAATTTTCAAATTGAGCTGGAAATGGTGGAAAAATAAGATAAAATAAAAAAGTTATCTAGTATTCGTAGTAGTCCCATGAAAACTATTTGAAAAAGAGATTTTGATTGGAAAACTGTCATTTCTGTCAGCAGCAAGGCATTGATACTGTGGTGTTGTGACAATGCAATGTAATTAGTTTTTACATGTGGCATACCTTGAATTTTCAAGGGTTAATTAGTTGGCCTTTCCCATGTCCAGATGATACAGAAGTTTCTGATGTTCCTACTGTCTCAAATGTAAGGCAGGATCTTACAGAGTTTCAAGAAAAACACGCACATCTTGTTCTCTCTGCAGTCAAGGTACATATTTTGCCATCACAACTGAGAGAAAAGTTTATCTTAGTTCAGGAAGTGAATATTTAGCCCATTAGCAAGTGTTTCCTAGGGTTTGAAATTAAGATTGTTGAATGACTGTCTTCAAACATGTGCAGAACTGAGATTATTCTATAGGTGATTGAAAGATTTGGAAACACCTGTCACCTATTCATTCAACAAGATATCTTTCTCTGTTCCATTGTACTTATAGTATGGAGTAGGTTTATTTACTTTCATTTTTAACATTTGAATTATATAATAGGTAAAAGGTTATAGAAAATAAGGGTATTTTTTCCTCTAATACCATTTTCTTTGAAGTACTGTGTCTGAAGTGCATTTGTCTAGTAATTGATTCTTTTATTCTTTATTGGAATATCTATCAACCAGATCTTAAATGGAACCCTTTTTCCATTATATAGTCAATTTATTCCTCTTAACTTATGCCTATGAGTGTAAAAAATGCCATGTTCCCTGAAGGTGACTTGCTGTGATCTCTCCTGTTTATCCTTTCAAGATACTATAATGATGTATTTATGAATTGCAACCATTGTTTATTTTGGTTTTATTTGTTTCCATTGCTTTTGGACAACTTTATCTCTTCTCCAGAGTACATAAAAAAGGCTAAGATATTGCAGTACAAGATATTGCGTCTACTATGGGAACAATGCCCCAAACTAGTGTGAACTGAACCCTTTTCACCTATTTAAAAGTGTACCTCTCGGGCTGTTTGGGCTGTGTTGATGAAGTTCAGCATCTACTTTTGGAGTTAGCTATTTGCATTGTATTAGGATGAGATTAACAATCTTTTCTGAACCTAACTTGGGATAAAGCTAATCGAGTTTGGGAAACTAATTTCTATTGGATGGTAAGTAGGCTTTCCAATGAAACTAAACTAGGTATAATACCGTGCTAGGTGTAAACTTAAAACCAGTTTGCATTGGTGATGCCCATATTATTTATTAGCTAGTGGTACCTTCCAATCTACTCTTTTATAGACTAATAAAACATGGGCTAATTTAGAAGATCTTTACTAGGTGTCCAAAGTATAACTTGAAAAGTTATATTTCAGTTCTCAAAAAGATTTGATTCTTATTATTAAAACTGTGCTATTATTGATGGAAGCACTGCCATTTAATCATGGCTTGTTTGGTAGCACTACTTGTCGACTTCTTGGAGGTGCCACATCAAATTTGCGTTGGCCAAGAAGTTGGTGATGTTTGGTGGTTTGGCTGATTTCCAGCAGCAACCTCCTGCACAGCAACACAGGAAGGTGCTTAATCTTGTAGGAGGTGAGGAGCTCTTGCACCAATGAGTTCCTGCAAGGAGTAAATATAAAACCACCATTCCTTTCAATACTCTCACTTTCTAGCAATATTACTCATAATTCTGGACTAAATTCTTACTTATGCTATGCAATATGTAGTTCTATTTAACTAATTTAAGTTTTAGTTTTAGTGTATGGTGTTTAGGAGAACCATTTTAAGAGTTTTTATGATGTTCTGATATTCGTTAATGGCTGCAAAGTTGAGTGTTCATAAGTTGGGTCGACTGTTCATATATACGGTTGACCCGTTTTTTTCCAATATGTCACGATGACTAAGGTCGACCTGATTTACTCTATGTTTTAGTTAAAAATTATAGTATTAATTAATTTGGTCGACCGTACTTGCATTGTTTTCTATTTTCCCTTCATATATACAACCCTATATAGAAATTAAGTAGGTAGAAAATTATTCAGTATATGATATTTTATGCATAATATTTACATTACATAACAATTTTTATTTTATAATTTTAGTTCAATCATGTTATTGACTCAATTTGGTTTCATGTCTAGTTTGGTCATTTCATAAATTTATACTTTTTTTTAGAATTTTTTTCCCGATCAAACTATTTCATGAAACTCCTTCCAAAACCAACTATATTATATACCTATTTGAATAATTGAATCTAATTCATATAATAAAGTTAATTCATTTTTTATTCTGACAACTATCTCGATATTCAACTCTGCTTACTACGAGGCACATCTATCCTACTGAACCTTTTTTTTTACGATTTAATTATGAATCCTCCCTCTTCCTATATGTGAACAGACTAAACCAAAGTTTCTAAATCTGAGTCCACTGGCTTTTTAGAGGATATGGTAGTCTCCTTTATTATCAGAAGGAATACATCATGGGATTAGTAATCATAGTCTTATTCTTTCTTTTCTGGATCTTAGTTTTACTAAACGAAACAGACTATTTCCTACTGCTCATTCTAGCTCCTTCTAGTTCCTTCCAATTTTGAAGCAGTGTTATCAAACTAGCTCAAAGTATTGTGGAACCTGGAGATGCTTCGTACTCTAAGCGCTGAATTGTGAATGTCTACTATTTTTTTCCCACATCATCTGATGTAGTTTTATGGGTTATATAAGTGGTCCACCTTTGTTCATGATTTGTAATGTACATAAAATGCAATTTCTCTTTGCTCTCAAAGAACCTATACAGGTGATGCTTTCATCTGTACAGTTTAATTCCTTGATGTTTTCATTGAAATTTCTTCACACTACTGCTGCTTGTGAATATTTTGTTTCAGGAAATTTCAAAATTAAGATATGCATTGTGCCCACGCTTTATGAGAGAGAGGAAATTTTGGAGGATATATTTTCTCATAGCCAACAATCATCTTGCACCGTAAGTAACTTGTCTCCATGGTAAAGACTCTAATAATACTTGTATGAAAATTTATATATTATTGTTTGCGTTGAAGCATGTTGATGCTCCATGGTTAGTGCCTATGGTGTCCCCTATTCTTTTATATTTTCTCTCTAGGCAAAAGTATAACTTTCATTAGTGCTTTAGGACATAAGGCAGTTTTCTTATGGAACTTTCGGTTTGATACAAAAGGCATGCAGTGTGGACTATTTTAAATGCATAAAAATGTTATTGCTAAATGAACTCAGCCTGTTAACTCAGATTAGTTATGAATTGATAAACCAACTCAATTACAACTCATAAAAAATCCTAAAGCCCAATTACTAGATAAAAGTCTATTATTATATTGATTGGCTCACAGAAAAACAACACAAGGAGAACCACTTAAGGGAATGAAGAAGAAATAGAAAAATGAACCAGTGTGGTACAGTAGATAAAACTACACTGCGGGAGAGAGAGATAAGAGGTTCTGCACATGGCTCCTTTTCTGTAACAAAATTAGTTATCTTAGCGATACTGAGAGAGAGAGAGACCTATATTATAGCCAAAGAAGATTTATCAATGATTACACAACGAATCCTGGACGTGGGCCGTTGCAGGCCTTGCAGACCAGAGACCACCAAACCAGCTCTATACCATGTTAAACTTAACTTCTACCCAAAAGCTTAAACTTATAGGTGGAGGGCATAACTTGTATATTAAGTGGCAACGGACTTTTATTTATAAAAAAGAGTGGCAACGGACTTCACATTCTTTCGATGCGAGATAACATTAACATTACCTTCCTATTTGCTCAAGTTACTGCATTTTAAATACATTGCTAGGTTTTTCTTGAAAAGTTACAAGTTATCTAGAACTTGAAATAGGAAGTGTGAAGACATTAATATGTGTGTGTATATATATATTTGTTTTCAGGAGTTCTTTATTGTATGGTTTTTTTTTTGTACATAAAATCTGGTTAGCTTGTATACAATAACAAGAGTTAAGCGAAGTGTAAAGTTATCTACAACTTAGGGTAAATGTCAGTGTGTCTGAAAAGAATATTTTAATAGTTGAAAAAGAAAAGAAGAAAACAAAATGATATATTAAGTTCCAAGATAAAAAGAAAGAAATATTGGAAGTAGTCTATCTTGAAACGGAGTCCTCAAAAGCATCCAATCAAGTCGTGCATAACAAAAGCTTGCTTGAAGTACATCTCTCTCTTGAGCTCATGTCTCGAATCTCAGTTTCTATTTTGAAGAGTGAGAGGTATTTCATTCATTCTACTTGTGTTTATTTATGGTTCTCTAATGCTTCCTCTTATGGTTTGCTTTAGGTTTGAAAAGCGTTATATGGAGGATGTTAAACTAAAAAACGCAGAACAAGCAAAAAATGATCAGGTGAATGAATCTTCTAATGCTGTGACTACTTCTAAGCCAGAAGTGAAGGGATCTAACTGGAAAAGTAAACCTTCAAGCTCCTCATCGATCGATCAGGACTTAGATGTTTTTCTCCTTGGGGATCTTGGAGATAGTGATGATGGCCCAGGTATATTGTAATCTTTCTGAGGGAATTAATTTCAAATTTTGTTTTTCTTTGTGCAACTCTTTCTCGTGAACTGAGAATGTTTTCTATGTTCTGTGGTTATGCCCCCCCAATTTCCTGAAGGTAGAGTCTTGTGCCCACATACATCAATTTTAGTAAACCATGCCTGTGTAGACTCTGTGGCACTACCCAAACTGCCAAAAATAGAACTATAGAAGTGGTAGGTGGGTTGGGTTGGGGAGGGGAGGGGGGAAGTGATGTTTTGTTTTGTTCGTCTTACCTTGTTTTCTGTTGCATTGTTATCTATTCAGTTTGTGTCCTGCAATTTTCTTGTTACCATGGCTGTGTCTTGCTAGAGAGAGAGAGAATAAACAATTTGAGTCAGATTTTTTTGGCCCAAGCCAAACCAATGAGACAACACAATAAAGCTTTGCTCATATCCGTTGGATTATAAAACTATAAATGAGGTGTTGTACCCTCATTGGTTGTTTAGTATAAAGTCACCAATCTCTCTCTCTCTCTCTAAAAAACTTTTGCTTTATACTAAATGGCTTAGGCTCTTTGCTCTCTATGTGTGCGCACGTGCGTACACACATAAAGAATACGAGGCATGTTAATTTTCGTTTAGGTTAAGTTAAGCCAAGGATAACATGACATCTCATTAAAATATCATCCAATGAAAGTGTGGGAGTGGAATGACTTGCTGGATCCAAAATTTTCATGAGGTGTCATTATGTTATTGGTGGCTTAACAAGCTCCTTGCTCTCTCTATATTAATCGAGAGATGGGGAGGGAGAATTTTGACTCTGTTACCTGATGATTTATCCAAATTTTCAGATGAGGGTGATGGGGGCTTTGGAGATGATTTGGACAAGATTGGGGATAGTTCGGTAAGCTCAGCTCATTTCTTTCAATTTTCAAGTACTTCACCCTTTGCCATTTACCTTTTATATGCTTTGGCACCTGAGTCTGTATATATTTTTCTTCTTTCGAAAACATGGGATTGTGCAAATCTGGGTCAACGGATCATACTTTGGTCTAATTATATCTGATAAACTGATTTTCACTTAGCCTAATGGACTTCATCCCGTAATTGGTTTGAATATGTAGGATGACGAGAAAGACGAACAATCAAAGCATCCAAATTGAGTGCTGTAGAGGAGTTCATTCCTGCTCACATCGAAGGAGGAAAGGCCCTCAACTCGGGTGGTAAGAGACAATTATTGATATGTGTAGCGCACAATGTCGATGATTATGCCATTCCCGTTAAAATTTTGTTTCTTTGAGTTTTTTTTTTCCACTCTTATCCCTGCAATTTTTTGGGGTCAGTGTAAGGTCATTTATTTTTTGTTGGTTGAGATTGAACTCAATTGCATTTCATTCAATTATAGGGCTGTTCTTGCATCCTCAATTTTCTGCTCTCTTTTTTCACATTGATTTTTACTGTTGAAATTGAAGATTGTCATGTTATCTCTAAGCTTATAAGTATGTTTTTGGGTATTTAATTGCCTTGTGGTGGCTTACATCATTGTGTAAAAGGGAAAAGTACTTGTCTATGTACTACTCAAATTGACCCATTGCGGCAACTTTGTTTCTTAATTATAATAAAAAAATTGCTCTAATATTTTCATTCTCAGGTTTAAACTCTTAAAGACTTGTGCAAATTAGAGCTTACAAATTTAGGGACGGCTTCAGGTTGGTGAACCCTAATTCTAACTCGTTCCCTTAAGGGAGTTTGGGTTTTAGGCATAATGTACACTGAATTTCGTGGATTAACCCAGCTCTACCCAACCCGATCTGAATTTTTACATGATGAACCATAACCGGTTAACTCCAGGTTGAGTTACCGCCAGGTGTCGGGTACCCATGGGTCTGGTTCATCATGTAAACTTTTATGATCCCCAAATGTTACAAATAAAACTGACATCATGGAGATACGACTACGTGTGTATTTATCTAATTACGAGAGACATCCAAACAAGTTACTCTAAAAACTAACTCACATGGATCGATGAAACACGAGCATAAAATGAACCTCTAGATTAGGGGTCCAGAGGCTAATGTGAGTCCACCCAAGGAAAGGTCGTTTAGGAAAAAGATTACTCAAAGCCAATGAGCTCTGCCATAAGAATCCTACCTTAAAAGATCAACCAAGGGTGCCACGACAAAGTTGTCCAAGCAAGAACGTTAAAGACACATTTTCGAGCCAAGGAGGGATACCCCGAGACTAAGGACTCGCGTTGCAAGGTAGGCCAATGCACCGCAACGTAGGGCTCGCGTCACAATGTGAAGGTTTGTCTCCATTAGGTTAAGTCTTGCCTGAGCGCCACGCTCCTTTCGCCTAGACACAGTGCCACAACACCAGGACGCACTCTTTGCTGCTACACGCCTCACACCATCTCTCCACATCATTCCTTGCACCCTATAAATCACAAGCCAAGCACACCAACACGTTCGCTCATGCCTTATGCACAAGAAAGAAGGTACTCGCCCCGAGAATCTTACACCTAAAGGTTAATGGACGACAATAGTTCATGATGGAAGTTAGTGTCCAAGGAAACCTGCGCCTACCTCAACCATACCAAGCCTCTAGGAGGTCACTCAGTTTGTTCTTGGATTGCTAAAGTTGTATCATTTAGTGTTCTTAATTTTGAGATTTATCATTTATGATTAGTGATTGATTTTCATACTTCAAAATGAAACTTTTGTGTTTGCATGAGATTTTGACCTTGCTAATGATCCGTGTGCATGCAGATATGATCATGCACTATGGCCAAACGAGTGTTATATTCGCGAGTGAGGGTACGATCATGCACTATGGCCAAACAACCAAACTAATCTCACTCCCAAACTAACATTTAGCTCCAACTAGGGTACCTCAAAAGGCAGAAATTAGATATGAGATGTGACAAATGTGAAATTCAATGAAATAGAGTAAACATAGAGAAGCTACAAGTCACACATCACTGTAAAAAGGGAATATAATACATGTAAAACACAATTCTAGAATGATTCAAAAGGCAGTATAAGGTCAAAACCTGCCATTAAGCGAAATGCTCAAAACAAGAATTTATATCACTACAAAGTCCTCTTATGATGATATGAAATCACATGTACAAATGATATCTTTGACAAGCACCCACTGCAGAAGTTGCCCAGTGAACTGCTTTTCTTCACGAAGTAGGATGATTTTGTCTACATAAACTTCCATCAACAGCCTGTGGAAACAATAAAAAAACAGGTCACCATATCATTGAAACTAAAGCAAATTCATCAATGCATCTTCTGGTTCAGTTAACAACACATTTAATGGGCAAAATAATATATTGCATTGGTTTAAAGAATCGCAATAGAGGTTGATACATATTCACTGTGATAATATATACAGCTATAACAATCATATTCACTGTTATACAATGATGGTTGAACTCATCTAGAAGTTGTATAGAAAAGAATGCTACATATTCACTGTTTGATAATATATACAGCTATCACAATCAAGTACGCTAAACTGAAACTCTTAGGCCATAGTTGCAGCCCATTAGCACCTCATATAATAAATGTTTGATCATATTCACTTATAACAGCTTCCTAAATAAACGTTAATCTAATCATGATAAATCACCTTTACTTGATAGTGTTTATCACTACAACAAAAACAGTGCAGAATGACTAGTTGCAGCCCATTAGCACTTCATATAATAAACGTTTGATCAAATTCACTTATAACAGCTTCCTAAATAAACGTTAATCTACTCATGATAGATCACCTTTACTTGATAGTATTTATTGCTACAACAAAAACAGTGCAGAATGACTCAAGCACATTATATTTTGCATGTGGAAACAAATAACTACTTATCATGTATCTTCTTTCAAAAGAAAAGTATGGTTCTCTGTCCTATGCAAAACAACTATTATTGTGAAATTCACCTGATGATGAAAAATGCTAGGAATGTCTTCACACGAAAAAATCCTAGGCGCACCAGCTTGTTAATACAAAGTTCAACGCGGAAAGGTATTTCTAGAACCTAGTACTAGCTTTACAGGACTTCAGCCCATGTTTTTGAGATACTGAGATTCACAATTTTTGCAAATCAGTTCGGATCATTGTCAAAAAGAATTCTGTATAACATTATTAGCAAAAACTTATTGTCTTGAAGCGCGGTTAGAAACACTACTTTGACGGAGTCCTTGAATTCAGAGGTGCAAGGTTTTCTTTTAAGTATGTCTTGTAAGCAAAGGGTTTTTGGTTCAATAGATTAAAAAGTCCGCGTTTTGGGGCTAGAGATCCCACTGTCCAGTTTTTACTTGATAGTTGAATCCTCCTTTCTAAGCCCCCTATAATTGTGCAAGACTAGGGCTCTCTCCATTTACACCACAGTCAACAGTTTAGCTCTACTTTCCTTGTCAACAGAAAAAAGGCTCTTTATCTTTACTGTATTCTTTTAATAAAAGCGTTCCTTGGTTATATTAGAAATCTTGGATTCAACATATTCTATTGACAAAGAACTTTTATTTTACTCAGGTATACCCTTTTTACTGAACCAAAATATGAAAAGCAGGGACAAAAAGCCGATACAACGTAAAGCAACCTTTGCTATATAACCCCTCAAAAGATCCCTTATTGGGGGAGTACCTGCGAACTAATTATACGTACATATTGTTAAATTTAATACAAATAATTCCGATACCAAATTCACATTATACGCAAGAATAGCACCTAAACTACTAAAGATAAGAGGTACCAGTTTCATTATCGTTGGAACAGCAAACTCAGACTCAGCAAGAATCTCATTTTTAGGTAGTACAAATAAAGAATTGGCCCGGAAATCAGTGCCTAAACCAATCATCAAGCCTTTGGCCAAACATCCTACGAAGAGACATCCTATAGACAGAAGCAGTAAGGGAATTGCCATACGAATCCTATTTTTATTTGACTGAACAAAGGCATAGTAGAATTTGAGGTTTTAATGTCTAAGTATTTATATCTTCTGCTCCCTTATTTCTATTCTGATTCTTTATTTTAAAAATATATATCAGAATCATTCTGCCTATTTGGCAACTACCCTAGAAGCTGCCCAGCTTTAGGTCTTGATTCTTATAACTTAAGGACATCCTTGTTACTATTTATGGGAGTCTTACAAAAAAAAAAGTAGTACGAGTTACTAATTATTGTTTTTTGGATCCTGGTATATATGGAAACAAATTGTGATACAGAGCAAAAATAATTATGACAAAGTAAGGAAACTTAAACAAGGTACCGGGCCTTACATATCATATGTAAAGAACTTTTTCCCGAGAGCCTGAAGTGCTCAATCGAAAATTAACCTTCAAAATGTGAAAATAACTAGGCAATGTGAAATACTTAACCCCTAAACATTTGGCGGCTGCAGAGAAAAAGTTTGGCAATAGGGGAATTCACTAGGCTGACGGATCGCAAGTGGAAGAATTAGATGTTCTAAGAGAGAATGATCACGTGTTTATCTCTTGAATTCAAATGACATACTAAGCACATGCCCCCTAGATAACCTACTGCTTAAATGGTGAGTTCGAATTTGAACACAGTCAAATTCAAGATGCATGATGAAAGACAAGGAGAAATAGATATATGCACGTCTAATTGCAATGTGATAAATTGATAATAGAAAGATCTACTTTGAGATGTATTCATAAAAGCATTCATGACTAGAAATATAAAGTTGTTGAGCTTACAGTACCTAATCCCTACTATTGAGCATGTCTAAGATAGTGTAGGCAGCTTTTTGAAATCGCTCCTTCTCTTCTTCCAAGACTTTCTTCCTTTCTAGGGCAGAGTCTTTGCATTTCTCGATCTCTTCCATTACTTCACCAGAGTTTTGATCAATTTCACTATAGAAGAGCATCAGCAGAAACATAGAGATATTTGATTGATTAAGAAAAAGAACAATCAAATGAACAAAAACTGGAGAAGACGAAGAAGAACAGGTTAAGAACAAATCGTGAATTATGAAACTCACTTGATCATCTTAAGCATGTTCTCCATCGCTACTTGCACCTGTTGTGACAAATCTACAACCACAGAGAGAGAATTTTCCGATAAATCTTTAGCGCAAAAACGCTTTTCACATGATGATTCATGTATGTAAATGTGAGGTAGAACTAACCAATAACGAGAGACGAGAACTGAGATTCGGTTTCGGCCGGAGGAAGAAGATCAAGGTCTGCCGGAGGAGGTGCGCTCGCCATGGAATCCGATCTTCGTCGACTACGGAACTCAGATGAGAATGTTGTGGGGATTTCGCTTATTTATATCCGCAATATTTCGGACTCTTATGAATTTCAGTCGTTTCGTTTGACAATACAAATAGCCGGCAATATTGATCCGAATTCGTGGAAATCCGAAATCCATTCTAAGAAAAATTTGATCCAATCCGATCAGACCAATTTTGGATCCAATTGGATCAGACGAATTCAATCATTTTTAGCGTAAAATGAGCGGATTCATTCAATCCGGTCCGATCAAATCCGAAAAGAAATATGATTCAATTTGGTTCAAAATATTATCGGATCGGATCTCATGTACCAATCTGAAGTTCAATTTAAATCTAATCCGATTTGACCGATTGTCGCTCATTTTAATCTGTAAATTTATTTTAAAATAAATTAGTTCATCAACTTTCATGTACGGATTCAAAATGATATCTATTATTTCTATGTTAAGTGATATTATGTGGTACAACATGTAATACTACTTAGTGGATAAACTAATAGCAATGATCATTTCCGGTCCTTCTTTCTTTGGTTTAATACACCTTTAAACCGCATTTTTGGTCCATATTTAGAAGACTAATTTATGTTAAAATAAATTCAAGAACCAAATTAAATTCATATGCAAAAGTTCGGGGACCGAACTGGAGTTTTAACCTTATATATAATAAAGAGCGTGAAAAATATTTTAATATATCTAATATATAATTTCTAATGGATATCCAAATTGAGTGACACATGTCACTAAAACTTCTCCAATTTGATAGCCCAATTGAATGACATTTGTCAATGAGACCCCTATAAATAAAATACAATAAAAATAAAATTTGATTAAAATATTTTTTATTCAAACTATTTTAATTAAAATATAAAATAAGTGCTTCTTTTCTCTCTCGCCTAGGGTTCTCTGTTTAAGGGTTTCGGTAAGTTTTACAAGCGGTAGTCTCTCATTAGGGGTTTCGGTAAGTTTTACAAGCTAGAGAGATAAGTGAAATGAGAGAATTGACCAAGAGGGGTATTTATATGCTTTTACTAATCAGTGCCACATTTCCACGTATGATTGGTTGTTGGAAAGTGTGAGGCCCATCTGGTTCCATTAG
>JAYMSZ010001814.1:0-13355 GCA_036897665.1 Pelargonium citronellum
AATTCTGCATTGTCCCTTAGCCAAAGCTTTTCCAATTTGGGAAGATCACAATGACCATGAGGAGCTATGCCTTGTATCAACATTATTGGGAATATTGTTTTCAGTTTTCCGCATCCATACACCGACAGTTGTCTCAAATTCTGAAAGCTGAAGCTGCTGGAATCAACAGCCACCTGATCATTATGGCCTCTAAGAGAAATAATTTCCTCCAGATCCCTACATTCTCTAATAGTGAGGATTCTCAGTTGTTGCAGACTATTAGCAAGGGACGGCGATGAGAAGACACATCTCAGTTTTGGGCAATTGACAATCTCCACTTGTGTGAGGTTGCTTACACTCGTGAACTTGGCATAGCCCTTCCATATCTGCTTCAGTTCCGGCAAGTTATCCATCCTCAATCTTCTTAACTGTTGTAGTCGCACTATATTATTGTTAATACCACTGATTTCCTCCTCTTGAAACTCAAACACCACTTCCATTTTGTGGCAATTGACAACTTGCAATTGTTCCAGCTTTTGTAAGAACCCTTCTGGACGACTGTATAGAGCTCCTAGAGAATATAACTCTTTCCATCCGTCCAAGTACACTTCTTCTACTGAGGGCAGTAACTTCTGGAATGTATTTATTACTTGAGACTGATCTTCAATGCCTACCAATCTCAAACCTCTAATTACCTCTCTCCTTCTGATCCCACTCCAATGTTCAAACCATGATAGTGCCATTTTGTATTCACCCACAGAGATGTGGTATCTTTTAAGACTTGGGAAACAGAAGTCCATAGAAATACTCCTCGCATTCTTAATCTCTGCGAACAATACGACTAAGTTGGATAGTGACTTTAGAACACTAATAGCACTACTGCTTGCCCCTTTATCCTCACATTCATCAAATGAGTAGTCATACAACTCCTCTAATTTCAAGAATGTCTTTATGACATTGGTGGGAAACACCTTCTCGAGGCCAACATTGTTTGTCAAACCTAGCAATCTTATTTTTTTCAGTTCCAACATTGTTTTTGCTCCACAATCAATTTCAGAGCCATCAAGGGATAAAATCTCCAAATTTCTCAACTTTCCCAACACATAGCTTTTGGAACACTGACAAAGTCTCAAACTTAGAGTTTGGAGATTAATCAGATTTTGAAGTGACTGTGGCACTGGAAATCTGCTCCTTGACCATCTATTACCACCCCTTATATCCAAAACTTTTAGTCCTTCCATTTGTTTGAAAAAATCATCTGGAAGCTCAACAGCAAATCTGTTCACATCCCCACCAAAGAGTAACATGACTTCAAGATTCGGACACACCAATTCATGTCTTGAAAGTTCACATATGCTGTTCGCCATAAAGGACACTGCCCTGCAGTTCTGAAAGCCTTTCTTCTTTATTAGCTCGTTGAGATCACTGCCGTCTCTGATTGCGAATACACTCTTTTCTGGGATTTCGGTGCTTCCTATCCATAGAGCAACATCACGAACCACATCGTGTGTCTTGACATATTCTTCGCTGTGAGTGCTTAACAACAAACATGAATCTTTGAGAAACTTGACTGTTACTCCCACCTTTCTCCTTGCATCCTCAACAGACTTGATACGTTCATATAGTCCCATCCCAAATGCAAATCGAGCCAAAGCCTCCACTTCGATTTCATGATCTTCTGGGAAGAGGGAACATAACAAAAGCAAGAACTGAGCTTGAGATCCTGGTGAATGCTTTAGATAATCATAACTTAATCGAAGACATTTGTAAGCATTTCTATCATCGCCATCACCGACATGGACAATATCCACGAGTCTAGAATCTCTAAGATTTTGCAATGCTTCCGTCCATTCTTCCTGACTTTTATTTCTTAAAGCTGCACCCACCGTCGCAAGAGCAATGGGAAGACCCTTGCATTCTCTGGCAACATCCTCAGCCACTTTCTTCACATCGGAACTATCGGATAAACTTGCTTTCTCTTTAAAAAAATCCCATGCTTCAGCGTCCGACATCACATCTAGTTGAATGTTCAGTTGACTAGCCATGGAAATGCAGACATGGTGGCGCCGAGTGGTCAAGAGAACTTTACAACCTTTGAAATCATTGACATTTATACCAATAGCTTTCAGCTCAAACTTCTCCCACACATCGTCAAGGATTATGAGAATCGTCCCAATTTTCAACCTCTCGTTCAATTTGCTTGCTCTTCCTTCTTCTGTTTCTTGTTCAAATTTGAGACTCAAAAAATCCGCAATTGTGCTTTGTATGTTTCTCACATTTGGAGTTTGGGAGACAGTAACCATGACAGCATGATCAAAACTCTTTTGCTCAAGAGCTTTGATACGAACTTGTTCTGCTAAAGTTGTTTTACCTATGCCCCCCATGCCGTACAGGCCGATAATCTTCACGTCCTCTTTCTTCAATGCCCCCATAATTTGATGGAAAGCTGAATTGGCAGAGGCATGAGGCATAAAACTTGAATCTCCAGATACGGGACGAAGTGGAGCCGGGTGTGCCACTTTGTCGAATCCTCCACCATCTTCATAAAGCTTTGTAAGAAGTGACGTCATCTCAAATACTTGCTTGCTTAACTGATAGCGACAAGTCCATCCCGGACACCAGCTGCATGACTGCACTCCCTCCAATTCATTTTGCAAGCGTTGCACACGTCCCATGATCGCTTCCACGCGAACTAGCCAATCTTCAACGTGTTTGTAAATGGATTCAGCATTGTTAGTAGCTTCCTGGACCTGGTTCTTCACTATTTCTTGTCTGATCCTCAGCTTCTGGCTTTTATCTCCAAAATCATCAACAATGCTTTTGAAGCAAAATACGGGACCAAGGGGCCTAATAAGTAATGGCTCCACCAAGTATTCCGATATCTTAGTTGCAATTGATATGGCAAAATCTGTCATTTTGTTCTACTAAATACCTGAAACTAGTTGACATGTAACAAGTTAATTTTTTTTCAGTCACAATGTCCAAGATATCTATTTATAAATAAATATATAAATTGTAAAAAACATATTTTCATGTAACTATATGCAATCATTCTTTTTTTTAGATAATCATGCGTAAGCTTTATTGCAATTATTTTTATATAAATATGAAGCAGAAAAAGTCTATCTCCAAATCTTCTCTCTATATATAAATAATATTTCTTTCATAGATCATACCTTGTGTTGAAAGTTGAAGTTTTGCACTCTCCAAGGCAATTGAATCTCAAGCTTGATTACTTCTTCAAATGATTATTCTGCACAAATATTAATTAAATACTCATTAATAAATAAGTACAATTTTCATACGTGTCATCAAGTTGGTCAACTTTGACTATGGTCCCATTGACACTATTTAACATAAAAATGTTTAACACTTTGAAACTTCAACGTCCCTAATTAAAAGAGAGAAAAAAGTTCTAGAGAAAAGAAAATATGGTAAATGCATAAAAGACGTCTAAGATGGTTTTGGACATACGTTGCATAGAGAAGATAGTATCCCTGTAGTCCTGTACAAAATGGTAAGGATTGTGGTTGCATAAGTTAACTTATGTAGTTTCTTCTTTGTCTTACCATAATTGATCACTTTCAATTTTGGTTAGTTAATTATGCACGAATTATTAATTATATCCCTAAAATAAGTTTTTTAAAATTTATTGAGTTTGTTACAACAAGAGCACACATAAAAATAAAGAGGAGAACATTACTCTAACTAATTTTTAATCTAAAAAAAATTGCACAATTATTTTAGAACAAAATGAAAAGTAAGAATTTTAAATCTTGGAGTCTAATGGATGAAGGAAAAATGTGCCATGGACAAGAGAAGATGCCTAAACGGTTGTGCAACTCACTTAAACAAACATCCATAGGCAAAAAGTTTGACATGATGAAAATGTCAAATTGAACGAGCGTTCAAAAGACTCGAACGACCATTTTATGAATATAACTAGCTTAAATTCAACAGGATTAAATGTGCGCATGTTCAATTAAACTTTTGCAATGTTCTGAATTGTAGAAAATATTAATTGAATATGCATTTTATTCAATTAAAATAAAAGACCATTCAAATGGTCCTAGGCTCCTAGCTAGTGAAATTTGTAATTGTGGAGAGAGCAAAAACCAAACGAAAGCATAGACAAAGAAAGGAAGAGTAGACAAATCTTAGTTTATATGAATTTTAAAGAGATCAAACTATATCATTTCTCTACGTTATGATTTGTAACCATGTTTTAATTCTATATCAATAACTAAAACTGGTGAACAACACTTGATGTTCCGTACAATATATTGACTCGATACAAACACTAACGATCGAGCAAAATAAAACTTTGATCGTCGCACCACTAGATATGCAAAATGGTACAGTCAGTGAACCGTGCTCTAATACCACTTGTTGAGAATTAACTTACTACCAGATCGACGATCAAAAATATTCCACTCAAGTCTAATCATCTGTCACAAAAAGTATTGATACAATAAGCCAAAGACAATAGCGAAAGTAAATAATAAACTATGCATACCAAAGTTCAACGTGGTTCGACAATTTGCCAACGTGTACACAACGGAACCAACAATAGCAAGATTGATCGAAGAGAAAATTACACTATAGTGTACATAAGAAAAACAAACTCAATTTTTCTCGAGCTCGATGGCCGAATTCTCACTCACACACTCATTGCAGAGACGCACAAATTAATTGAAGCTATATGCGTTGCTCGATCTCCCAACACTCAAGCTTGTATTGCAAGCTCTCTGTGAAACTCAGTAAACTATAGCAGAGAGAAGAGGTGTTTACTGTTTAGCAACTTGCATAGATGAAGTTGGTTCCAGCTCACTATTCTCCATCTAACTATTAGCAATGCATTTATTGCAATAATAATGCTTTCTGCAGGTGAAGCAATGACAAGGACACTGTACATATTGTTTGGGCTGGAAGGGAACGACAATAATGTCACGCGCCATTATTATATGCCAACCAATACCACCAACCCAATATTCATTGCTCAATCTGAAATACCTCAGTAATGACGCTGCTTCTTTTTACCCACTTGAAGTTAAAGATAGCATATGTCATGGAAAATATAGATAAATACGACTAGTTAGTTAATGGGGTAATGTCATATGCACCCTATGAACTATTCACTCAAATCAGATGTATTCCTTAAACTATTTTTGAAATCAAATACACCCTAAAGTTTTACAATTTGCTATCCGTCAATTAGTTTTAACGGAAATTTAGTCTATATGATAATGTGCATGGCACATGATCACTTATTTTTCAAAAATATCCATTATAACCTTGTTTAATGTTCTACATGTTCATGTTCTTCATTCATACTAAAACCTAAGAATTTCACCAACAAATCAGAAAATTTTCTTTTAGCAAAACCATCACCATATCCAAACTCCACAACTCTTAGTATAGAAAACTCATAAATAAAACCATTTCCGTTGCCTGCCCTGTCGATGCTCGTCTCTTTCCAAAAAAAAAAAAAAAAACCCATAATTATACTCTTGTTTATGTTCTTCATTTTGTTCTTGTTCTTGGTGTTCATGTTTAAAAACTAAAATTGAAACCTAACAAATTCAGTACCACATCATAAAAAAATGTAGTAAATCCATCACCATACCCATTAACCACCAAACTCCAACATTCTCAATACATAAAACTAAAAAACACAGCCATTTCAAACAGCACAGTAGCTAGAGCTCATTCTACTGCAACATAAGTCCATAACCACTTGAGAACACCTCTAAAATAAACCCAAAATTGATCCTCAACGGGCCACTAATTCCAATAGAGGAAAAAAAAAACTAAAACAGAGAACCATTGAAGCATCAAATCATCAAATGTAAAATAAGAAAATTGAGAAGAAATAAAATGAAATCATGTAAGCCCTCCACAAGTTCCTCTTGTTCTTGTTCTTTTCTCCTCCACTTACACTCAACAGACTCTCCACCCACCCATAAAAATGAAATGAGCTGTTTTTCGACCAGCCTCTGAGTCGCCGCTCCATCTTCCCCATGCACAAAAAAAATTGATGGAATCGTTGTTGTTCAGCACCAATGGAGCACGAAATCGCCAGCCGCCGAAATCGAAGCAAGAAACAGCCAGACGGCCATCGCCATCCTGGAATCATTCATGCTCTCTATTTCTCAATCTCAGATCTGATCTGAGAACTCATCAAACCAAGAAAAGAAGGAAAGTTTAGGAATTAAAAAAATTATATAATTAATTAGGAATTAAAGAAGAAAAGAAGGGTATTTTAGTACTTTTCTTAATTGAATTTAACAGAGTTATAAGGCATATCATTTGGGAAAGTTTAGGGGTGCATTTGATTTGAAAAAAAGTTCAAGATATACATGTGATTTAAGTGAATAGTTTATAGGGTGCATATGACATTACCCTAAGAAATATAGATGGATTATTTGTTGTAGAGAGTAATGAGGTTTCGTGATAAAAGAGCTGTTGAGTTGTCTACGTACACCAAACTTTCAGTCATTCACTAATAATTAGTGATGCAATATCATAAAGAGCCAAAGACAAACTCGGGTCTATGCCAACATACCATGCTTGGTCATTTAAGTCTCAAAAGATATTTCGTTCAAAAAAAGTAAAATTCTCAAAGATATTTTTTTTAACATCATAGCGTGTTAGACCTTGAGAGGATTGAGATTTGAAGTTAACGAGAAAAAAATAATAATTCATCGTCTTGAAATAAGCATCATGTTTTATTTGTATTTTTGTTTTAGTATAATGTTATATTCCTTTTTGCTTATTAAGTTTGGTTATACAAAAATTACCGATGGAGTCCCTATAATATGTTAGTATTTTATAATTAGTTTGTTACTATTTATGTTCATTAAGATATAAGAGAAAATATACAACACTAACTAATTTTTCCTTAATTTTTTAAATAAAGAATAAGTCATTTGTTTTGAGACTGATACAGTATAAGAAAATATCTATGCATTTCCGTTGAGGGATTAAGAGTGAAGTGAGTTGAGACCATCTCAACTCACGATTAGAACCCGAGTCATTGTGACACAAGGATAAAACAATGAATATGTTGTTTTCTCAATTAAAATACACAAATTTTGATCTTTTCGACGTATTTGATTTTGATACATGAACACTTAAAAATTCTAACACTTATGGAGACACATTGCACATACTATTTTATGTGTCTCCCAACAAACACGAGTTTGACATATCATGTATCTCCATGATGTTAAAAATGTTATATTAAAAAAATAAAGTAATTAAACGAGATACATGTAACGGTGGTGGATGTTAATTTTTACAAACAAAGTTGATATTTTAAGTAGTAACACATAAGTTTATTCAAGTTTAATGACCAATGCATGTTGGGCTAAGAGGTTGATGCGTTTTGGATTTCCTTTGAGGTCTCAGATTCGAGCTTCCTTTGAGATTTATGGGTTTAAGGGAAAAACTAATAACTAACTCAGGTGACGCCCCCACTTAGGGGTGAGAAACACTGAACTATATATGTAGATTTGCTGTCCCGTCGCTTGTAAAAAAACAATAATCACGTTATGTCATATCATACAATTAGGATGCACATAAATATGTAACATCTTCATAATAAAAAGTCTTATACTAACCATATAGGTTGACCAAGTATTAATTTTGTAAGCTACAAAACCTAAACACGCTTATAAGAGACTACCAAAAGTCGTCTCCTATACCAATATCCATTACCTTATGTTTTGTGACTTAATTTTAAGTGAAGGTCATAAAAAACTCGTCGTTGAACATGAGCTTGTAATGTCCATAGCCAACTTAAAAATAAATAAAGGTTTGAATTTGTCTGTACAGGAAACTTCCATCTCACACAGTCAGAGAAAAAAATTGTACATGTTTCAAGTAAATGTAACACTAATGATCATTAACAACTGTCCAACAAGTATAGAATCGTGCCATACGGCTAATTAAACACCCCGAGGGGATACACTCTTTCTCAAAATACGAAATTTGATAGGACAACCATCAAGTCTTTAGCCATTACAACGATCAGAACATAAGAATTTCTCTTTACGAGTCCCTGCCACCTGGTCAATCTCCTAATTTAACTGGTGAATAGTTGTATGTAAATGTTAAAAGCTGACCACAGGAGATCATAGGACCAAGTCACTGAAGCTGAAAGTGACTTGCTCAGTACATGAATCTTCTGGGATGGACTCTATTTTAGACCAAGACTTCAACTCTTTTTCCCTCATTTTACTAAACCAAATGGCTACAAATATAAAACCAGAAAAAGAAAACAAGACCATAATTGTATAATCCAAAAAACTACGCGAAACACGTTTAGGTACTGCAGATTCATATATAAATAGCCAAGACTTTCAAATTCATAACCTATATATATACAAGTACTGATCAAAGACCAAAAACAAACAATTCAAGCAAGAGGGATAGATCGAGAGATCATGGTTAGGACTCCGAGCTACGACAAGTCGGGACTCAAGAAAGGGACATGGACTCCGGAGGAAGACAAGAAGCTTAAAGATTATGTTACCAAATACGGGTACTGGAATTGGCGCCAACTTCCCAAATTTGCAGGTACGTAACAAGAAATCAAAACTCGAATAGTTAAGTATTTGTTTAGACGATTTTGTATGTAATTTGAATTTACAATGTTATCGCCTTTTCTTGAAGGCTTGGCGCGGTGTGGGAAGAGCTGCAGGCTTCGATGGATGAATTATCTGAGGCCTAACATTAAAAGAGGGAACTATAGCGAAGAAGAAGAAGAGACTATTATCAGATTGCACGAGAAGCTCGGAAATAGGTATTGAACTGAGTGCACAAAGATACGAGAAGTGTGAGAAGAGAATCGTGTAGACTAATTGTGAAAACGTTTATACGAATAGATAGAAGAGCGATTAAGTGCTTGTTTGAGTCATCTACCGACTTCTTGCATGACCAATGTCTACAAATTTTAAAGCTGAAAAGTTGTTTAGTAGTAGAACTTGTAGACAATTGAGCTTTGTAGGAGTCAGTGCATGTGTTTTCTCTTTACAGGACGTTGGAGGCTCCTGTTTCACCCAAAACGTCTCTAATTTAGCAATGGTTGATGATCAAAATAATACCTACTTAAAAAATCACAGTGCAGTAGAAAAGACTGTGATATGAGTCGATCTCAGAGTTAGACATACATGTTTTTACTTTATATGCATCGCTTCTTTTTTAATTTCACGGTCTACTTTTAGTCGGATGATCCAAATTAAATACGAGTCGGTCTCATTTTTATCATGTAAAGTGAGTGAACATGTCTATACTAACAAAAAAAGAGTGATTAAGATGTGAAAATAAAAATGTCGAGACATTTTCATAGTCAGTCTACACGATTTTCACCTATAGTTCAATGTTCTTAACTTGAGTTGTTGATGTGTGTACAGATGGTCTGCCATTGCTGCTGAGTTACCAGGAAGATCAGACAATGAGATCAAAAACCACTGGCACACCTATCTCAAAAAGCGACCAAAACAAAATATGATCATAAGCAACGACACAAACATGAACAACAATGATTTTTCCCAGAATACCACGAGCAACGAGACATACCCGAACGATGATTTTTCCCAATGTATCGAATCGAGCTTCAGCCAAGAGAGTGAACAAAACAATTCGCATCCACAAATCGATGAAATGAGCTGTTATGCAGCAAATTCTTGTTCCACACAACAAAACAATACTGAATTTTATTCCATTACACCAGATTTTTCAGAAACCTTCGATAGTTTCTGGTCAGAACCGTTCTTGTCCGAGACTTCAACGATGCTGAACGATGATTTTACGGGTTTTTTCGATGGAGAATTGTTATATCAATATGATAATATGTTCAGCAGTTTTTGAAACTAGAATTGAAGCTTGACTAGAACCTATTAGTTTTGTGAGAACATGTGTGTTGTTACATATATTTGTATTGAGCACTTGAGTTGTGCCTTGTAAGCTCTATGAAATGTAGCTTTATATTTAGGTTCACTTCTACAAATAAGCCTTGTTAGTTTGGAGCATGAAATGATGTACAAAAAAAGTTTTCCTTAGGGCAAGACAAACCCATGCATGATCATACGCTACAAGAAAATGTTACGCTGACAAAAACTTGTGACGGAATTTTTTCTATTTTTGCGACGAAAAACCGTAGAAAGAAAGAAAGACGTCGCAAATTGCAAGGCGGAAAAGAGGGCTGCAGGGCGGGAAAGCTTTGCAACGGAAATGCGTGCCAGTTGCGAAAAAACTACATTTTGCAACAGATTTTCGTACCAAATGCGTTGCAAACTCAAAACGTTTTTTTAGAGCTGTACTCAAATTTGTGGGCGTAGAATGTACTCAAATCAAATTCAAATGTCTCGTTTTTTTTTTATTTTGAATAAAATTCAAATATGTATTAGTGAGTGTAACCTTCTCAATTATTTTTTCCTTCTACTTAGATTCTCATATAAAAAAACTTGGGACTAGAGTTTGATTTTCTTCAATTAACTAATATACACATATACATATGGGCCATATGAAATGGGTCAAGCTTAAGGCCCATATTTAACCCATATGAGATGTGCCTATTTCCTTCATCACAAATTACACAATATGAGCTTGCTGGCACAATCAAGCCCATGAGACTTAACCAAAAGCTTATTAAAAAGTTAGAAAAATGACAAAAAAAAAAAAAACTTATTATTCATATCGATCTAATGAATATATGAGCGCGGAGCTTCTAGTTAGATCAAAATGTTTTAAGAATGACCGAGACTACTTGCTCTCATTTGAATAGAAAAGAACCACCTCGGCCACTTAATTATGGACTAAGAGTGAGCCAAGCTACTAGAAATACATGAATTTTTTTTTGTAATGATAATACGAGCTCAGAGCTTCTAGTTAGATCAAAAGATTTTAAGAGTGGCTAAGACTATTTGCTCTCACTGAATAGAGAAAATGAATCCCGATCATGTTATTTCAAATAAATTTATGGGCGCTCTGCACCATGATGGATTCAAAAACATTTTAAAGCAGTTGAGATTCAGTTAATAACTTATTTGAAAAATTAAAAACTTTTTTTCCTAGTAAACCCTATTAATCCTCCCAAATTGACCTTTTAATAGATTATTAGGATCTTTCTGTCAAAATAAGTATCAAAAAAATTGTTTTAAATTTTTATGCTTATGAGATTATACATCAACCAGAGTACCAGACCTTTCAAACAATCAAATGATGAAGAAATGGTCCAACATGCCATTGAAAAATAAATTCATTTTCATTAAAAAAAAGACTATTGTCACCACTCACCAACACTATCAAATGGGAACAAGCATAAATAAAACATCACAATTTAGTAGTCTGAAACAAAATTTTGTTTTCTAGTTATATTTTTATTATTCATTCTCACAATTGACAATGATGATCTAAGGAGACAAAACACAACCCAGAAAGCCCATCCCCACATTATTAATTTGTTTTTGTTTAGAAATTGACAACCCTACTCTAAATAATTAATACATGAAAATATTAATTAAACAGGTTTTCAAACGCATGATTTTTCATAGAGTCGTTATTAGTGTGTGATGTTTGAAAAGGTATTTTTAACACTTCTTCTAAATAGTTATATCTCAATCGGTTGACAATGTTATAAGATTGTGAGAAATTTTTTTGGGTTCAGTCATTACTAAACACATTCATGAACAGAGGTGGGTTTTTTCAACTAGGACTAAGCTCTGAGCAGTGGATAACACAATAGCAGAACAAACCATGCATATACACATGAACCAAGAAGAGAGACATCATTACAATCCATGATACGTTAACACGTCCTCTCAAGTAGGCAAAAAAAGGAAACAAACATTGCACTTCAATCTGTAATACGATAATGCTCCTCACAACATGAAGGTTGTATAAGAAAACGGTTCATGCATGTACGTGTCGTGCACTTAATGTTAGACACTCCTCCTATAACAGTTTAAGCTTTTAGGATGTAATCAAGTTTGATATCATATCAAAGTTGATTTGTACGTTTTGTGCTTAATGACCCGTCAATATACACTTTAATGTGGAAACATTAACACCCATTCACAAGAAAGATTTATGTATAACACAATTATAGTAAAAATGGACCAATAAAAGGTAGAAAAAGTAAGATGAATTTTATGTTTTTTTTAGTGAAACACATGACCCATCACCAAAAAAAAAAAAAAAAAGTGAAAAACAGACTCCACATATTTACTAGAACTACTGTATGAAAAGAGACTTGGTCAATCAATGCAAAGCAAGCTTCACACCCTCACATATGAAGTCTTCTATTCCCAAAAGCCAAAGTCTTCTTGAAGTCTTTTTCAATACATAATGTGACACTATGACTTCAATATTACATAAACAATATCATATTTGGACTAAAATTAATGTCTAACCGAGTAAACCAACATAAACAATTCATTCAAACATTATTACGAATTGAAAAATAATTAATGATTTAACTAGTAGATCGACAAATAAAAACAAATTAATAAAGTTGGCAGAAATCTATATACATTGAATATACCAAAAATTACGTTTTACAATACATTAAACAATTCAAGCACGATTTAATTTGAACTTGTTAATTTAAAGCAGTAGGTGACAACTGAGAATTTGTTTATAAGACTAATTTAACTAATTAGCCTCTTAGTGGCTCGAATAAACTATGAGCAATTGACATCAAGATAGGAAACATATGGAATAAGTGATATTATATTTCGATGAAATTTACTATGTGTACTATTATAGTGAAGAAATGTGGATATATTCGAATTTGTAAGACATTTTAGACATCGATTTTCACAACAAGAACTAATTAAATATAATAGTTCACTCATATCGAACATTAATTGATGGGCAATATTAGATTTAATTCCCAATAAAAATATCAATCAGTTTCTCTCCTTTTGATTTTAATTTAATTGACTTTATTCGATATCGCTACAAAAATCGCGACAAATTTTGCATATAACCTGTTCATTTCAAATCATATACATAAACTATTATTCTTGAATCGCTGCATAAAATATAGAGTTTTAAATATGTACGGAACAAGATCTGACACCTAATACAACCCATTGACTGCAAACAACACGTGGTTTAAACCCAATTGATGTTTTTAAATTTAATAATATACAGGTATTTGCCTCGTAATCCCCAATTATGGTCTATTATTGCAAAACATCATCATGTTATCAACTAATTAAATATCAAATTAAATCATTTATTTTTAATTCATAGTTGATCTAGTCGTGGATGATATCACTAAACCAACGTCACCATATAAAGCATCATACTAGTCATTCTTGCATCATCTTCATTTAGGAAAAAATATATATATATATATATATATA
>JAYMSZ010001815.1:0-13349 GCA_036897665.1 Pelargonium citronellum
AGTTAACGGAAGGGACCGTGGCGGAACAAAACAAAGAAAATTGGACTGCGCTGGAACAAAGTAAAGTTCAGGGACTGTATTGGAATAAAATGGATAGTTCAGGGACTAAAATGGATCTTATTCCTTTTAGTTGGGTTGTATGTTTAATCTTTAGCTGATATAGATAACTAGTCACCTTGTAAGCAAACAGTTTCATGACCACTTAAAAGTTAAAACACATCTTTTCGAATATATTTATTGCATTATGGCATAATTATAATAATCTCTTTATTGCTGGTTTGAACCATGGTAATGTGTTTTAACTGTTACCTACTTATGCCTTTAACTGCCCTGGACTGTTCAATCATTTCTACTGTCAAAGTTACATAGTAGAATATGTTAAATTGACCTTTAGAACGAAAAGGAAAAGTTTAATACTGCTTGATTGCAATTTTCTGCCATGACGAGTTTACTTGGTCAATCTGACCTCATTTAATTGTATTAGAAAGTAATTTCCACCTTCAGTATCATGTATGCTGCAATATCAGTTTTTATTTTTTTTTCTTTTCCAGATCACAGACTTGACATTTCAAAATATACTTAGATGCCTGATTGATGTTGTCACTTCTGAGACTGCAACATTGGCATCTGTTGCAATGCAAACTCTAGGTCACATTGGGCTTCGTGCTCCATTACCCTTAATTGTTATTGATTCTTGTCCAGGTAATATAGTTCTCAAAACATATGGATTGTATGTGTTTGCTCCAATTTTTGTTTTTAAATAACATTCACTCATTATAAAAAAATTACAGTTGACATTTTGACGGTTTTACATGAAAAGTTGAGCAAGCTACTCTCTGGTGATGATATTAAAGCAATTCAGAAAATTGTTATCTCCCTTGGACATATTTGTGTGAAGGAGGAATCATCTTCGCATCTAAATATTGCCCTGGAATTGATTTTCAGTGTTTGCCGATCAAAGGTGGGTACAAATTTCCTTTCTTGGCTGATGTGTTTTTTTTTTTTCCAATTGTCTGCTTGAAAATTGTATGATGACGTACTTTTTAGTTGATAAATAATTTTATATGAAAAGTTTCTAATGCCTTCTTGTGGAGTTGTGCACATGTATAGGTTGAGGACGTCCTGTTTGCTGCTGGGGAAGCTTTATCGTTTTTATGGGGTGGTGTCCCTGTCACTGCTGATGTAATTCTCAAAACTAACTATACATCACTTTCCATGGCTTCAAACTTCCTTATGGGAGATGTGAGCTCATCTCTGTCAAAATACAACTTTAGTGGGGAAAGTGAAGCCAATGGAGATGGTCATGCTGTTGTTAGAGATGCAATCACTAGAAAGCTTTTTGATGTTCTTTTATACAGTAGTAGAAAGGAGGAGCGCTGTGCTGGAGCTGTTTGGTTACTGTCGCTTACAATGTATTGTGGTCATCACCCAACCATCCAACAAATGCTTCCAGAAATACAGGTATTGTCATTTGTTGAAAGCAATTAGATAAAATTTTGATGGCATAATGTCCAGTTGTCCATCTTCGAGGGACAATCTCAATTGACTGGAGCATTTAGTGTCCTTCAGCTTGAAGTTTCATTTTCTGCATTAAATAGATTTATTTTCCTTTCCTAAGGGGTACCATTCACAATGAAAACATATAAAATCATAGTTGAAGACCATTTTCTTTGGAATATAAAGCCCTAAATATTGCTGGAGTACTTTTATTTCGTAGACAGTCACTGCTACCTCTTTCAACTTCTGCCAGATTTTCTTGTTTGCATGTACTACAATAAAAAAAAAGGAAGTAAATTTTGTCTATGTATATCACCTAAGACTAATGATGGTATGAAAGCATAAAATTGGCTGAAATAACAGTCTATGTATATCTCCTAAGTCTATGTATTGTGGTCTTTGGAATTTAAAAAAACGGATCGTATTTGAACTCAGAATGGGCTGCTGAATCATTATGTATTTTACATAAATACCCCCTGGCATGCTATATTCAAAGATGTTCTTAGCCCTTTTGTCCTCTTATTAGGTGTGCGCATTATTTAGTTATAATTGATAATTGAATCAAATCAAAATTGAAAAATTAATATGGTTTGATTATTTGGTTATTTTGATTAATTTTTAACTTTGGCTTGATTTTTATTAGTAAAATTCACTAATTGAACTAACCCAACTAATCAAATTATATATATTAAGTGTCCAATATTAAAAATATAATTCTTATTATTTTTAATTTTATTATATTTAATTGTACTCCCAAATTTGGTGGAGATACAATCACTAATACAATTTATCACATGAAGTATAGATAAAAAAATCATATTGAACAAATCATGTTAGATTACATATTATTTGACATCATTTCTTATTTTGAGTATCTGATTTTGCATATAACAACATGACAATAAAAATAGTACGAGATTGATATATGAACAACGCTCAAAACTTTTGAAATTTGAAAATAATATAAGTTATATTATTGTCAAACGATACCCAAAGTGAATCTTTTTTCAGATCACTTGTGTATTATATATTTATATCTAATATATGTTTGATTTTAAGTTTTTATGGTCCAAAAAACATAGTAACATGTTAGGGCAAGCGGTTTAATGCGTTTGGTCCCCTCGAGGTCTCAGGTTCGAGCATCTCATCAGGTGTTGGTATTGCCTATAAAAAAAAAATGATGTTTGTACATTTGTTTAACATAAAAAAAAAAGTGTTTGTAGCTGTCCGAGTTATTATACATAAGTGACATTTCGCGTGTGATGTTTAACATACTAAATATATTTTGTATTACATGATGTTTTGTACTACACAGTGATGTTTAACATAAGATTGATTATGTGCAAGTGTTAGTGTGTGCTGTTTTGAAAACTCATGCTACCTTATAGCAAGGATGTTGGTTTCATTGTCAATGCATTTTCACTTCTAGTCCATTCCTCAGAAGGGTTAAAGCATTCCTTTTCTAGCCTTTTCATCAAAACATAGCACCATAGATATATAACAACCATTAAAGTTATGATGTTGAGCACATAATTTTAACATGACAAATAATGTATCACTACCAGCCTACCTCCCAGAAAATTAAGCTGTACTCCCTCTGCTCCAAAATGATTGTCCTATTTCTCTTGAAATTTTGTTTCAAAATGAGTGTCCTCTTTCTCTTTTTAGAGATATAGTTATGCATAAATTATCAATCATATCCCTATTATTAGTTAGTTAGTTAGTTAGCATCTATTGAGTTTGTTACAACATATGCACATAGGGTACAAGGGGAAATGTCTACCACTAACTAACTTCTCCGTAACTTTTCGAAAAAAAGAAACCAAGACACTCATTTTGGGATGGAGACAGTATTATTTAAACTGATTTAGAAAATTTTCTCCCAAATTTACATAGTGATATGACCACTAGATATTAACTGGAGACTTGTATTAGATATTAGAATGTTTTACACTACCAGTTTCTTTTTTATTATCCTAATACACTCCAGGTATTGAGTTGGGAAATAAGTTAAAAAGTCTTCACATGATTGTAGGAGGCCTTTTCACACTTACTTGGTGAACAGAATGAGCTTACACAGGAGCTGGCATCCCAAGGCATGAGTATTGTCTATGACATTGGTGATGAATCAATGAAGAAAAACCTGGTAAATGCACTTGTAAGCACTTTGACTGGATCAGGAAAAAGAAAACGAGCTATAAAGGTAAGTGCAGAATAGCATATCCTCATGTATAACTGTCTTCATCTGCGTCTCTCTCCACACCACTCCCACCATTGTAAATCTGAGCTTATGGTGGTATTATTATCATATAGTTGGTTGAAGACTCTGAAGTATTCCAAGAGGGGACTATTGGTGAAAGTAAAAGTGGAGGGAAACTCAGCACTTATAAAGAGCTTTGCAACCTAGCTAATGAGATGGGGCAGCCAGACTTAATTTATAAGTTCATGGATCTGGCTAATTATCAAGCTTCTCTAAACTCCAAAAGGGGTGCTGCTTTTGGGTTTTCTAAGATAGCCAAGCAAGCTGGGGATGCTCTTCAGCCACATCTACGTTTGTTGGTTCCAAGGCTTGTTCGTTACCAATATGATCCTGATAAAAATGTGCAGGTATGCATCAATCATGCTTAGGACTAAGAAAAGGCCATTAGATTCTTCAACCGAATACCTTTTATTTTTTCTTCTAAACTTATTTTGCTTTTGCAGTACTTGGATTAACCCCTTTTTATAAGTGACATTTTTTCTTCAGTTTCTCAAAATTCTGACAAGCTATTAGGGATTCTTGGGTTGTACTACTTTAGTGTTTGGCTTTGGCATATCATAGTATTGTCCTCTGTTAAATGCTATTTGTTGTGATGCTCTTTTCAGGATGCAATGGCACACATTTGGAAGTCACTCATAGCAGACTCAAAGAAAACAATTGATGAACACTTGGACCTAATTATAGATGATTTATTAATTCAATGTGGATCTAGGCTTTGGCGTTCCCGAGAAGCTTCCTGTCTTGCCCTTGCAGATATTATCCAAGGACGGAAGTTTGATCAGGTGATGGGCTTGTTGGTTTATGGTTAAATTGCAAGATAAGTTTTTTCCTTGTATGAACCATTTTTAGTTCTGATTAACTGTATCTTTATTTGTATTCTGGCTCCCAATTTATGGTGGTAGCATTCAAGATTTTCCAGTGTTGGCTTCTTTGATTTTTGCAATATCTATATCAGCAAACATAATTATTACCAATACACAAAATACTATTGAAGTTATGTTGCTGTCCACATGGCTTTTTCACCATGATCAGTACCGTTTTGTGGGATGCATGTCCTTGCATACATTATCTGCATACATTCCTGACTATTATGAAGATCAGAAGTTTTCATTTTTATTGCATGACACAATTAAGTTAACAAGGCTAATACAACCAACTTTCACAATAAAATTGCATAGATGTAAATTCTCAGTACCCCTTTACCCTTTCAATCGAATGGCTAATATTTTAATGAACAATATTGTTATATTGTCAGAATAGTTCTGCAAATTTTGTATACGATACTGTCAAATATTCCTACTATGGATTCAGATCCACTACTGCTTTCTTAAAACCTCTTGGGATGCATGGTGTCTTGGCCAGCAATGTTCTCACTCATATAATGCAGGTAGGAAAGCATTTAAAAGGAATATGGACTGCAGCATTTCGTGCCATGGATGATATAAAGGAGACTGTTCGAAATTCTGGTGACAAATTATGTCGTTCTGTAACGTCATTAACGTTAAGGCTCTGTGATGTCTCTCTGACCGAAATATCAGATGCAAGCCAAACAATGAATATTGCTCTGCCATTTTTGCTTGAGGAAGGGATTTTAAGTAAAGTTGACAGTATCCGCAAAGCATCAATTGGAGTTGTTATGAAACTTGCGAAGGTATGGTTTTGTGATGCTACTTTTTTGGAAAATAATTGCACTATCATTAATTCTACAGTGTTACCAGAATAAGTAATATATTCTTTTTTCCTTACCCTCACTCTACAGGGTGCAGGAATTGCTATTCGTCCACATTTGTCTGATTTAGTATGTTGTATGCTGGAAAGTTTATCAAGCCTTGAAGACCAAGGGCTCAATTACGTTGAGGTTTGAAAGAATTTTCTACTAGACTCTAGCCTTTTGAAAATAAATCCATTCTAGTATTGTTATTGATTGTCTTTCTTCTAGTTGCATGCTGCAAACGCTGGAATACAAACAGAAAAGCTTGAGAATTTGCGAATATCCATTGCAAAGGGCTCTCCCATGTGGGAAACTCTCGACCTGTGCATAAATGTTGCAGATGCCAAATCATTAGATATCTTGATTCCCCGCCTTGCTCAATTGGTTCGATCTGGTGTTGGCCTCAATACTAGGTTAGTGAATATGCTGAATTCATATGCATTTTCCATAATTTTATGGAATATATTACTTTCTGCATAATGAGGGGAAACTCAATAGCTTCATCATCGCCATGGTGAAACTTCCCATCAGTAGCAATTCTTGTAAGGACGCTGCCTGGGCAGCCTAAGTTAAAAAGAGTAGACAATTTGTCATCAATTGGGTACATGAAGATAATTTGTAGATATCTCACTTTTCCATGCATATAACGTTGCTTATCATTTTTATTCCTTTACCCATCATATGAATTCATCAAGTTGTTTGAATGATGTTGTGCACTGAAAGCTCCTTTATGCAGCTGAGTAGAAAGCTTGATGCTGCCGACACTTATTACTCTTTCAGTGTGTCTACAGTATTTTACTGAGAATACATTTTTTTTTTTTTTTTTTTGCAATAACACGTCTAACAAATCTCTCAACTTTAGTAGCATAGACTTCCTTAAACTAAGTAGCAAAGTCCCCTCATAACAAGGATTCCATTATGGTTAATTCCTTGGCCTATTGCATTCCTGGCCGAATTGCAAATTTTGAACTTGCAATTGTGAGTATTGATGCTTAAAGTTGTAGTTTCCTCTTTGATTGACGTGCTTACTGATAATATTTTTTCACTCATCTTTTGGGTCATCAAAGACTGCCAAGTTGCTAATATAATTACTGCCTACTTCATGCAAGCTGTGGTGCTCTTTTTGTAGATAAGCAATGTAGAGTTACTAGGATCACACTAGCTTCTCAACAGTAAATAAGCATTTAAGATTTCAATTTTCAAAGAATGATACCTGAAGTTCTATTCATTTGATGCCTACAAATAATCCCAATTCTTACTTAACCTTACGTTAATGTTACAGGGTAGGTGTGGCCAGTTTTATTAGCTTATTAGTTCAAAAGGTTGGTGCGGATGTCAAACCCTTTACAAGCATGTTGTTGAGGCTATTATTTCCAGTTGTAAAGGAAGAGAAAGGTTTTGCAGCCAAACGTGCCTTTGCAAGTGCATGTGCCATAGTTTTGAAGTATGCAACTCCCTCTCAGGCCCAACAGTTAGTTGAAGACACAGTAGCTTTGCATACTGGTGATAGGAATGCACAAATTTCATGTGCCGTTCTATTGAAAAACTATTCATCCATGGCCTCGGACGTTGTTAGTGGATATCACAGTGAGATTGTACCAGTTATTTTTGTTTCCAGGTATGAATCGTACTTCATAATGTGTCCTAATCTCTATGTGCCATTAAAAATATTTATTACAAGATAATCTTTTGTCATCCATACATTTAATATGAAACAAATGATATGCTGAGGATGCCCAAAATTTTATTTCCATATAAAATTTGAAATATCAAGAGTAAGAATTTTATTACAAACTTGAAATGAATTGCTCTCAAGTATTTTATCAAAAAACATGGTTAGTTCCTTCCTCAAAGAAAGACAAGTTGCAATAGAATAAATAGGAGATAAGTTGCAGAAAATAAAATGTATTTAGGACACAGAGGAAGACAAGAACTGGAGAATTAAAAAAAAATAAAATACGAGATCAAGGAAGATGTTCATAGGAACAGAGAGAAAATACTTGAATGTCCAAGTACTTGAAGAGATATTAGTATAAACAAAGTAAAATATTAAAATTGCACTAAATCATAAATTTCCCAGATATCTCTTTCCTTTCCACATTACTTGTACTTTTCATGTGCTCGTGTTTTAGGTCCTCGATCTACCTTGGCCTTACGCGGTTAAAAAACCATCTCTTGACATAGAACTATCATCAATGCTAAATTAGAACTGTTTTAAAGATATGATAAACTGCAATAGTTTAAACTTCTATCAAAGCTATTGGTAATAATTGTATCCTAGTAAGTCTATTTTGCTTACATTTTCTATGGAAATGAAATGGAGTAATACCTTACTGTCGGAAGACCTGACTACTTTTGAACCTCCAGCATTTTTTCCCTTATATTCATTCATCACCTTATTTGTTTTCTTTTTCCATTTTTTCATCTTCACAGTTTTATAAATTTTAAATCTTAAATCCTCATTTAATCTCATTGTCATACTTTACTGCCTAATTGACAGAGATGTAGTAATTGCATTGACCTATGAATGGTCATTTTATTGCAATCATCATATGCTTTCAAAACCTTCAATTTTGGCCCAGGATAACAGTATTTTATGAAGTGGTATTGTGCTTGGATGATTTTCAAGTCAAATCTCGACACTTAATGTTTTTTATTGAGTAGTATTACCAAAATTAACTGTGAACAAAAGTTAATTCCCTCAGAATTAACATGTTAATGTCCATGCAGATTCGAGGATGACAAACAAATTTCTGGTCTATTTGAGGAGTTGTGGGAAGATTGCACAAGTGGGGAACGGGTGACCCTGCAGTTGTACTTGGGAGAAATTGTGTCTCTTATTTGTGAGAGCATTACATCATCATCGTGGGCAAGTAAAAGAAAAGTAAGCATTGTCTTTTCATTTGTCTTCGTGCCTTTGAATTTATGCTTTAAGTCTTTGATTTTACAGTTTTTGCTCCACTAGTATTTATGAGATGCAATTTCTTTGTTACTGTATCTTGTAGTCAGCACTGGCCATTAGCAAGCTTAGTGAAGTTTTGGGTGAATCATTGTCTACTTATCACAATGTCATGCTCAAATCTCTCATGAAAGAGCTACCTGGTCGTTTATGGGAGGTGAGTGGATCTGTTTTCAGCATTCTAAAAGCAATGTAACATGTTCTTCTGAATAAGAAATTATATATATATGTTGAAACTGGGGATAAAATAAAGTCCCACTTGAATAAAATATAAAAGAAATGAGATACATATAAAGGTGAAAGTGAAACCTACTAGTACAAGAATCTTGTAACTTTGTGTATTTGTTTATGTAAAATCTTGAATGTTGCAGGGTAAGGATGCTCTTTTATATGCAGTAGGATCTCTTTGTTCATCTTGCCATAAAGCAATTTGTGCCGAGGATGCTGCAACTCCAAATACCATTTTGAGCATGATATCTTCTGCTTGCACCAAGAAAGTGAAAAAATATCGTGAAGCAGCTTTCGTCTGTTTGGAGCAGGTAATGTTCTTAATGGCTTTGGAAACAATTCTTGATAGTTTCTTTTACTTATTGACAATATCGGATAATTGAAATATTGAGCTTTTCTTAGTCTGGGAAAAATCCCAAATTTATGGCTTCTCATCCTTGGTTCTTGTTGTCCCCAATGCTCCTTTTTAAGAATTTTTAGATTTCCCTGTTTGTGATATCCTTTGCTAATATGAAAGTAGAAGAATAAAATTATGTATTTACTTAATATTGATCAAACACTTGTACATGAAGAATAGCTGAAAAATAGGTAACTACTAATGTACAGACGTGTTTCCCAGCTTTGTAATAATCCTAAATATGTTCAAATACCTAATCAGTATCTAACACTCCCCCTCAAGTTGGAGCATATAGGTTATATGTGCTCAGCTTGTTACAAATATAGCTTATGCGAGGCTTTCAGAGGGATTCAATGAAGATATCTGCTAGTTGGTTCTTAGACTTGACGAAGCTAGGAACAATGCACCTCGATATAATCTTCTTTTTTTCTGATGAACTGACAATAATTTCAATATGTTGTCTTTTCATTTGACGTAATATGTAAAGCCGCTTGATTGTGACATATTAATATCACCATCTGACGTTCACACGTTGCTAAAGCCATAACTCGATATTCAGCTTCTGCGTTGAGCCTAGTAGCAACATCTTGCTTTTTACTCTTCCAGAATACTAGATTATCACCAATTATAACACTATATCTTGACTTGTAATGTCTATTTGACGAAGATCTTGCTCAATCGATGTCTAAGTATCAAATGATCTAAGCATGCCCTTTGTCTTCATATAATAGAACCAGACTTGGAGTATCTTTAACGTATCTCAAAATGCGTACCGTAGCGTCCCAGTACTGTTGCCATGCATATTGCAAATGAGATGTCCGACCGAGTAGTCGTGAGATAATTCAATTTCCCGACAAGTTGGCGATATCTTCCAGAATCTTTCAAAGGTGCTATCATATTGCAAATGAGATGTCCGACCGAGTAGTCGTGAGATGTCCGATCGAGTAGTCGTGAGATGTCCGATCGAGTTTGATGTTTGGATCCATAGGGGTGGGTGCTAATCGGTCGTAAATCCAGCATTTTGGTTTTTCAAGAATGTCCAATGCATACTTACGTTGAGATATGACTATTCTTGTGTTAGATTGAGCAACTTCAAAACCCAAGAAGTATTTGAGGCGACCCAAGTTTTTAGTTTGTAAATGTATGATAAGATGCTCTTTCAACTGACAAATATCATCCTGATATTATTATCCACATAAACGACAAGTTATTACATTTTCCTTGAGATGAGTCATGATAAAAAATGGATTGATCTGTCTCACTGTGAATCATGCCAAATTCCTGAACAACCGTATATGGAACCTTCCAAACCAGACACGAGATGACTATTTAAGGTCATAAAGAAAGCGCTGAAGTTTGCAAACCAAACCAAAATGCCCTTAAGCAAAAAAAATCAGGTAGTTGCTCCATATAGATATCTTCCTAAAGCCCACCATGAAGAAATACATTTTTCGGTGACATGTAATCTATATTTTTCTACAGAACCGAATTATCTAAACTATATTTTTCTTTTGAGATACGGAGCCAAAATATTTGGTATGTAATTATCGTAATTATAGATTGGAATATCAAGTAGATGTCCAATGATAATTGTTGAAGTGGGTGATAATGTGTCTCACATTGGAAAAATATAAAGTAAAGTGGCTAAATATAATGGTGCAAGTGAAACCTACTAACAAGGTTGACCTTTTAGTAGTGGAAGCCCAAGCCATTATGTGTAGCCCAATTATGAAATATAACAATAACAAATTCATATTACAATTTCTATATAGACCAAAAACACATGACTAGCTCGATGTATCAATAATTCTGTAATTCATTAAATTCAGCGAACATTTTCATTGTCCTTCTACACGTGCTAGTCCTGTGATCCATATAATTTCATTAATACATATGTTATACTTCACGTTCATTAAGTAAAATGAAAATTTTCATTAACATATTTCTGTAGCTAGTTGTTTCAAAGTGAAACATGGGGTAGTTATGCGTTTTTGGCTATATTTGTAATTATCTCTTATTTGTATTATTATCTTGCATTTTATAATTGAGCTTCTTTCTCTGTTTTTTTTTTTTTTTTGTTAAAAAGGTTTTTTTGCAGTACTGTCTTCCCATTTTTATTTCTTGTCTTCATTTTCTTTAACAAATACTTGCATCACTTTTCTATATGTGCTCAGGTTATTAAAGCTTTTGGTAATCCAGAGTTCTTCACTATGATTTTCTCATCACTATTTGAGATGTTGGAGTCAGCAACTCTTAAAAAGACTAGGCAAACTTTGGCAAGTGATGCTACTAAACCAGGTTGTTACATAACCTCAAGTATTCTGTAAAATACTAAAGTTCTTTATGTTTTACATTATCATTCTTTTAGTATTATGAAGTTCACAAGTTGAGATGTGTATTATTAATGAATTTATAAATATAACTTTACTGTACTTCAGTTCTAGCGCAAGGAGGGAAGGGTTGGATCCCATTAAAAAGCTTTGTTGCAGCAAAAAGGATAAAAGAGAAGAAGAAAAAATAGAGGAAACAATTACTGTTAGAGAACTAAAAGCTAATAGTTGGAAGTCCAATTTAATTTGTTATACTTTAACACGCCCCCTCAATGCAAGCCCATTATTACTTTGCTCGTGGCCCATGCACGTCTTCTTTTTGACTTATGCTGGAATTTAATACTTCCGTCTGAAAATAAGCATCTTGGTTTCTTTTTAGAAAATTAGGGAGAAGTTAGTGTTGTGCATGTCCTCTTGAATCCCAATGACATGTGTTGTAATAAACTTAAGCAATACTAACTAACTTATTATACGGATACTATTGGTATTTCATACATAGCTAACTTCATATTTTTGATATTATGTCGTTTATACACAGAATCAGATGATGTTGGAGAATCTCCAGCTCCACTGGAGAAAGTTCTAGAATGCATCACTGCTTCTATTCATGTGGCACAAATAAACGATATTCTTGAAGAGAAGAACTTGATGCATGCAATCTTGATGTCACTATCATCTGGATTTCAATGGACTGGTATATTCTCTTAGGTAGTTTTTAAATTAGATATTTGTTCAGCAATGGGAATCAAGAATGGAAATGGAAATGAGATTCTCGTTGTTCATGTTTGAATTATAATTTTTTTTTATCATGAAATTGGCTTTTCAATGGGAATCCCATTCCTAATGCCATTCTTGATTCCCATTGCCATTCCAAAAAATTGAATCCAAAAGTTACCTTAGTCTATTTCATTTTTTTTAACTTATTACCTGTTTTTTTTTTCTTTCTCATGAGTCAGTCACAAAACATTGACTTTCTTTGATTGCGCTATAATGGCAGTGAAAGCATCAGCATTTTTATTAGTTAAAGAACTTTGCTCAAGGCTCCGCACAAATTTGAATGACTCTCAGTTAACCTCTTTGCATACCAGCATAGCTTCTTTAGTTGAAGAGGTAATGAAATTCCACTTGACTGATTATATACTTCCCGAATACTTGCTTGGAGTCTGACTAAATTTTCTGTTTGTCGCAGTTGTTTTTGTCCGTGTCACCTAAAATAGTTGAATGCATAAGCACAGTAAAAATTGCTCAGGTAATTTGTTTTCCTTCTCTAGTTAATCAGTTTATATTGTCCATTTTGGACCTATCTAGCTAGGCTCCTTATAACTTGTATACTGCATACGAGTAGAGCATCAGGATTGAGGAGTCAAATTGAAGTGAGAAAAATAATTTAATACACTTCAAATTATACATAAAAAATACTAGGGAGTATTGATTAGTTATTGCGAAGTTTGTGAAACTCTTCTTGATTAGTTGATTCAACCAATTGAATTCTACGGAGTGTTTATACTTCATAGAATATGACGATCCAATTTCAATATGAAAACTGGAAGAAAACCTTTGTACTGAGTTTGATGCAAATGGAGTTAATGCAAGGGCCCTTGAGACATTTGGTGTGGATATCTGCAAGTTGTCCACTTGAACTAACATTACAAGGAGTGATACACCCACACAAATTTTGTCTTTCCTTTTCCTGTACAGATGACATATAGCCTCTATACGTTTAGTCCTCTTGTGAAATGCTTTATTGGAGGTAATATTGTTAAGAATATAAGAGAGAAGAAAATGCTGCTGGAATTATACTTCTTGATATATGTTTACATGGGTTGAACCCTATTTATACAACAAAAGGGAATAAAACACACACCACTATTAACCCCTAATTTATGGAACCACTAACCCTTAATTTAAGGATCCACTAATCTTATTATTCTAACAATTACCTACTATCTCCACTATCTCTAATAATT
>JAYMSZ010001816.1:0-13348 GCA_036897665.1 Pelargonium citronellum
TACTAAATTTGGTTGAAAATAAAAGTTTGTGTATCAATTCTGGTACAATTAAAGTTTGAGTACTAAATTTGAATTCAACACAAAGATTGGGTACCAAATTTGCCATTATCCCAAAAAACTACAATATTTGATAAGTAAATTGGGCTTACAAATTAGGGCCTCTCAGCCCAAGCAAAAACCTGCCCCAAACAATATGGCCACTTCTAAGGCCCATGTACCCAATTTCACATGGGCTTAAACTTAAAGGCCTTCTCTGAATAGATACTTAGAGGGGTTTGATAAGTAAATTAGTGAGACAATTAAGGGCAAAAGTAAAGTAAATGAAGGTGAAAGTGAAGGGCAATTGTGAACACCCATAACCATTCCTGAGATGTATCCTCACACATTCCCTATTTTAAAGTAATTAATCAAAGAGAGGTCACACAAGAACAACACAGACAAAGTAACTGACATATAAATGCAAGCCAAGTAAAAAAAAAAAAAAAAACTGATATTTTAATTTTCAAAAATTTGAAGACAAACAAAACAGATTCTCTCACAACACAGCACATCAAAATTAGAATGAATTGAGCCCATTGGCAGCATGGCTGCACCTCATAGCCAAGTGTTGGGTGTGTCCTTCACTAACCTTGGGTCAACAATTAACCCAACCCAACCCCTCTTAAACCCTTCCATAAGAGAACCTCTACAAAAAGCTTGCTTGAAGAAATCAAGAAAGTGCCTCTCTCTCTCTCTCCTCTTCTTGTTTTTGGTAAACCACTTTAGGTCACCAGAATATTCACTCACTCTCACACACAATCCAACCAGAGAAAAAGAAGAAGAAGAAGAAGAAGAAAAAACAGAGTGTTAAAACAGGGGAAAACAGAGGAGGGCACCACCTACCCATCTCATAAAATCACATTGTTTCTGGGTCTTGTTTGGCCAGAGAGAAACAGAGCAAGAAAACAGAGAGACCCAGATGAAGAGGTCTCCTCCTGATTCTTCTTGCACCTCCTCTCCATCTTCCTCTGCTGGCTCTAGCTCCATCACTGTCCCTGATCACCAAGAACCAGAGCTTCCCATCAAGAACAAGCGCTCGAGAAAGAGTCAATGCAAGAACAAGAACCCCACCACAACCACAACCACAAGCTCTGCAGCTGCTAGGAGGAGCTCAATTTACAGAGGAGTCACCAGGTTGGTTCGATTCTATAAACATGGATTCAATTGCATGCTAGCAATTCGATTAATTTTGTGGATTGATTGAACAGGCACAGATGGACCGGGCGGTTCGAAGCTCATCTCTGGGACAAGAGTTCATGGAACAACATTCAGAACAAGAAAGGAAGACAAGGTGATTTTCAAATGCATAAATAAAGGAGATCTGCATCTGTTTTTATTTTAATTTAATCTTCCCCTGTTTTGCTGACTCTGTTTTTGTTATTCCCCGTAATCTCTGTCACTCCAACGTTCAAATCTACTTTTAGTTTATCTGGGTAAGTTTCTCATCTCCAAAAGAAAAATGAATGAATCTGAACTTGAATTTGAATTTAATTTTGATTGATTTGTGTTTGTTGAATTTCACAGGAGCATATGATAGTGAAGAAGCTGCTGCTCACACCTATGATCTTGCTGCTCTCAAGTACTGGGGCCCAGACACCACATTGAATTTCCCCGTCAGTAAAAATCGTTAATTTTAATTTTATCGTTACACGTATCTATCTTGAACTTGACACGTTTTAACACAATTTTCGTGCATAATGCAGATAGAGACATATGCGACCGAGGTGGAGGAGATGAAAAAGGTTTCCAAGGAAGAATATCTGGCCTCGCTCCGGCGCCGGAGCAGCGGATTCTCCCGGGGAGTCTCCAAGTACCGTGGCGTGGCGAGGTTGGTTCAGATTTTATTTTTTTATCAATTTAGCTACACAACATGGTAGCTTTCTCCTTTATACCCAGGAAGACTCGAAACCCATACCTTAAAGAAAATACAAAACGTTTGTCATTTGGTTATCAACCTGTAGAAGTAGTTGACATTGAAGTTTCTTGAATTCGGATTGTTATGTTTTGCAGGCACCATCACAATGGCCGGTGGGAGGCTCGGATCGGGAGGGTGTTTGGAAACAAGTATTTGTATCTCGGAACATATAGTAAGTTTGTTTCATGAATCAAATCAAATCAAATTCAATGTTGTTGACCAAACCTCTTAAAAAAAAAAATGTTTCAGTTACAGTTGAATAGAATTCAAATTGGGACGTGCATGATTTTGATTTGTTTTTATATTGGGGCAAGTGCACAATTTAGTTGGATCTGGAGCTGCCAAAAAAACCAAATTCAAACCAGTCAATATGGCTGAGGTGGCAACAGACACATCATTAATTAAAATTAGGTTATGCTTAGCAAAAATTCATGTCCACCGGTTCACCCACTCTTACTGCTAAAGTCACATGTGTTACCTTGAAAACGGCAGTTTTTTTAAGAGTCTTTGTTTTAGTAAATAAGACGATAACATTATTCGAATGCAAGTAGTTTCCATTCATGTTACATGTTTTGCATATTACACGAGAAATGCATTTCCTGCCATCCTTACCCGGGTTTGGCTCACTACTGTTGGGCATAGAATTTGATGTTTTGTTATGGTTGCAACTGTTGTTTAGTTGTTGTTTACGCATGCATAATCACGCCATGTGAATTACTACTAATTACGAGCATGTAGTACTAATCTTAGTTTCTTTATCGCACGAGGCCTCACGTGACATCTGATATGCATGATCATCTGGATTCTTTATTGATGCCAAGATTAGATCAGCACAACCCAAATCTAGTAGTAGCTTGGAGGTTGAAAGCAAATCTGATTAATGTTAAAAATTAAAGAAGTAGGTGGTCATTTTCCTACCTTTTTGTACCTTCTCCGCACAAATTTGAAATTTTGTTTATAGGTTAATTACTACTTTTTCAAGATATGGTTTTAAATAATATTTGAGTGTATGATCAGATTTAGTTTAATTAAGCTCGATTCGACAGGATCTTACATGCTAATTAAGGGCTAAAATAATCCGGGGCACGTGATTACTGATCCCATGAGCCGTACCAGTTTATAAAGTTGACAGCTTTAATCTGATTCTCTATTAGTTTAACCAAATTGTTTATTTCTCTCTACTTTTTGTTTTGTCCTCTAATTAAACTGTTTTTGTAATTTGAATTATGAAGATACTCAAGAAGAAGCTGCAGCGGCTTATGACATGGCAGCGATTGAGCACAGAGGCCCGAATGCAGTGACTAATTTCGATATCAGCAACTACATCGACCCGTTGAAGAAGAAAGGTTTGGTTGTTCCCGAGATGGTGGCACAACAACAATCTCATTACAATTGCGAGGTTGAGCAAAAGCCAAACCGGAATCACCAACAGCAAGAGGATAAGCAACAAGAACAAGAAATGGTGTCACTGTCAGTGTCATTGGGGGCTCATGAGCTTCACTATCCGCAAATGATGATGAGTCCCTGCAACATGGACAGGTCATCAATGGCGGTGGACGAGCACGAGCTCTCGTGGAGCTTCTGCATGGACGCGGGAGGGTTCACGCCTCTCCCTCTCCCGAACCTGCTTCCCCTGGATCAGTCCGGGGAGCTCCCGGACCTGTTCCAGGGCTCGGGATTTGAGGACAATATCGACATGATGTTCGAGACTACAGATAGTCATTGCAATGGCGATTTGATGTTGTCTTCATCTCCGTCGTCAATGACAACAACGTTGGTTTCTTGTAACTATTCTGGATGAATATGTTTTTTTTTTTCTTTTTTCTTGAGAAAGATTTTTGGTGGTTTGTTTTAGGTTGTTGTTGGTGTTGTTGTTGGGTTGTGGTTGTGGTTGTGGGTGGGTGGATCTATGGATGAGAAAGATTCAAAAAAATGTGTTAGAGTGAAGGTTTAAATTTTTGTTGTTGTTAGATCAATGAGTCAGTTTCATTTTATGTACTGATTTAATGTATTTTAGTTGCTATAGCTCCACCAATAATCATAATTCACAGCAAAAAACAGAGTCACAACTCAATTGCATCTGTGAAGGAAATTTAGCCCTGCTAAAAACTCAAGTACTAATGTGCTTTCATATAAAGTTTGGCAAAATTTAGGGTCGGGTTTTAGGCATAACCTGCATTGTTTTTGCGGGTATATCCAACCCGACACTAACTCAATATGAAAGTTTCATAATTAATCCAACACGAAGAAATCAACCTGATTTTTTGGGTTGATAATTGTAGACCCGATCCTATAGGTTTCGGGTACCCGGCGGGTCGGTTACCTTTTGCCAACTCTCACATAGAGGTGGCAGTCTGTTGGATCAGATCGGATCAGATGTAATTCAGATTTTGAAATGAAAAATGAGATATGTTCCATTAATATCTCATATCGGGCAAATTCACTCATTTTACGCTAAAATGCCTGAATTTATTTGATATGATCTGCCCGCTCATTTTTTCTTTTGCAATAAAATTCGATCCGATCCGAAATTGATCGGATTGAATTGGGTCGAATTAGAATTATTCTTGGACTGAATTTCGGATGTCCGCGAATTCGGATTCAGATGTCCGGCTCTACTTGAAACTACCTATTTTAGCAATTCAATTGTTGGGGAAAACAAAACTTCTATAATGGGTTGGGCCCAAAATTTCTTTCTTGGCCCAAGCGGTTACTGCCACTCAAGTGGCATTGTGAGGTTGTGAATTAGTTAAAAGTTGAGGGGTGAAAATGTAAAACCCAGTTTCTGGGTCGCACTCGACTCGTCGGAAAACAAAATCTAATTCGAGAGCTCCATCTATTGTTAAGAGTAAACATCAATTTTCTCAAACTATTTGTCGCGAAATTTGTAGACCGTCGGTTGTCCAATCCGATTTTCCGAGGATCCTTCTTCAACCCGGTGAGTCACTTCTACTCGTCTGACCACAATTTCATACATTTTTTTCCCAGAAATGCATAAATTGTATGGGTTTTGTACTTTTGTTCATGCGGTTTCAGCGACCATTCACGAAACAAATTCCTATTTCCGAAGCTTCTGGGGCAACCGAAATGGAATTCCGGGAGTTGGGTTCTTTTGGGGAGTGAAAAAAGGATAAATTTTCGGAAAATGTTTGTTGAATTGTCTTTGTTTTATAAGTGGCATTTTTAATGTCCCCCAAGACCTGAAGTCTATTACCACTTGATATATACGCTGGGCCCTCCACCTATTAACTTAAGTTTTTGGGTCGGAGTCAAATTTAACATTATATTAGAGCTGGTTCTGTTCGGGTCTAGTGAACCGTCTTTGTCCCACGCTGAAAGAATGTGAAGTCTGTCGCCACTTGATATACACGTTAGTAAGTGATAGTATTGGTACTAGTTTATTTGACACTTGAATGGATTCAAGTGAAGGTGGCTTGGAAACGAATCATTAAGGTTTACTCATTAAGGTATTAGTATTTGGATTTATGTATTTTTTAAAAACTCATTAATGATTTGCTGATAAAAATGATTGGGCTCGAAATTTTCATAATATACTAGTAGTAATATATTGTTACCCACTCACACTATTTCTATCGTTTTCTATGTAGTTATCAAATGTAGATTTATAATCATGTAGGCTTTGATAGCTTTACCTTCATGGATATGCTGTTGAGGGTACATTCATTCGGTTCTCACTATAACGATGTATGGATATAAAAAAAAAAAAAAAGAGTTCTGTGTTTGTACATGATAATTAACCCTCTAATATTGCTTTGATTGATTGGTTGTCTTATTGGATGTTTGAACTTGCAGAGGTAGATACTTGGGACATGTTGTTTTTAGTTATAATTTCAACATCTGAAGCCCGAAGAGCTAGTTATAGCCTATCTCGAAAAGACGATACATGTGTTTGTATCACACAGCTAAACCGGGATGGATGCTGAAGTGACAGATGCAGAAGGGGAAAACAGAGGAAGTATAGTGCTTGGAAATGCTGATTCTGATAAGAATGGAAAACAGAATGTAGCTGAAAGTTCTTCAGAGAGAGAGGTTTTGAATCAGGATGATAATGGGGCTAAACCACAAGTTGGGATGGAGTTTGAATCGGAAGATTCTGCTAAGACTTTCTATGATGCGTATGCTAGGAATATTGGTTTTAGCACTCATGTTGGTCAGTTCAGTCGTAGTAAGCCAGATGGGCCGATTGTGACATGGGAGTACTCATGTTCCAGAGAGGTTTTCAAAAGGAAGAATGTTGAAAGCTGTAATGCCATGCTTAGAATAGAAAGAAATGATGGGGATAATTGGATTGTAACGAAATTTGTGGAGGATCATAATCATTCTATGGTAACTCCAACTAAGGTCCACTATCTTCGATCTCGTAGGCATTTTGCAGGGGCTACAAAGAACGTGAACGAGGCGTTGGACACCACTAATGAAGTTTATATTTCCATGGATGGTAACCATGTATCTTTTGAGCCAAATCATGGAGTCTTCTCTGTGAAATTGCATCACCCAGCTAGAGCTGTTGGGCCTGCAAACTATATCAGACCTTGTAGCCGAAAGAGAACCCTTGGAAGAGATGTTCACAATCTGCTGAACTATTTCCAAAAGATGCAAGCTGAGAACCCCGGTTTCTATTATGCTATACAACTTGATGATGATAACCGCATGACTAATGTCTTCTGGGCAGATGCAAGATCGAGGACAGCTTATCGTCATTTTGGTGATGCGGTTATTTTTGACACTATGTACAGGCCCAATCAATATCAGGTCCCATTTGCTCCATTCACAGGTGTAAATCATCACGGTCAGGTGGTTCTTTTTGGTTGTGCACTTCTTTTGGACGAGTCTGAGTCTTCCTTTACTTGGCTTTTTAGAACCTGGCTTTCTGCAATGAATGATAAAGCTCCGATCTCTATAACCACAGACCAAGATAGGGCAATACAAGCTGCTGCTGCACAGGTGTTTCCAAGAACTCGGCATTGTATTTGCAAGTGGCACATCTTGAGAGAAGGCCAAGAAAGGTTGGCTCATATATACCTGGCTCATCCTTCTTTCTATGGAGAGCTTTATAGCTGTATTAACTTTTCTGAGACAATTGAGGATTTTGAATCGTCCTGGGGCTCTCTTCTTGATAAATATGACCTCCAAAAGAACGAGTGGCTTCAGGCAGTGTTCAACGCTCGCAAACAGTGGGCTCCAGTATTTTTTCATGACACTTTCTTTGCTGCCCTTTATTCAAACCAAGGGATTGTATCCTTCTTTGATGGGCACGTGAATCAGCAGACGACCGTACCACTTTTCTTTAAGCTGTATGAAAGAGCGTTGGAACGCTCCTTAGAAAAGGAAATCGAAGCAGACTACGATACAATCTGCACACCACCGGTGTTGAAGACACCATCACCTATGGAACAACAGACAGCAAACCTTTACACTAGGAAGGTTTTTGCAAAGTTTCAGGAGGAATTAGTGGAAACTTTTGTGTATACAGCAAATAAGATTGAGGATGATGGGTTGACCAGTCAATTTCGGGTTGCAAAATATGAACATGATCACAAGGCATATATAGTTACACTGAATATTTCTGAGATGAAGGCTAGTTGCAGCTGTCAGATGTTTGAATACTCTGGCATTCTTTGTAGACATATATTGACTGTATTCACTGTGACAAACGTACTTACCCTTCCTTCCCATTACATATTGAAGCGATGGACAAGAAATGCCAAATTTGGATTAGATGAACAGAATGTAGATCCACTAAGTATTGATATTCTAACTTTGCGCTTCAACAATCTTTGTCGTGAAGCTATTCAATTTGCAGAGGAAGGATCAGTTGCTGAAGAAACTTATAATGTAGCAATGAGTATTCTAAAAGAGGGTGCTAAAAAAATTGCTGCTGTGAAGAAAAATGTTGCTAAAGTTACGCCTCCTAGCTCTCAAGGCAGTGGGAATATTCTGGAAGATAACAAAAAAACCTCTGCTTCAGCTGCAGAAATGGCCCCGTCATTGTGGCCATGGCAAGATGTGATGCCACATCGCTTTAATCTCAATGATGTTGGAATTCCTGTTGCCGATTTGAACCAGCCTAGCATGACCTCTGTGTCTATTCACCGTGATGGTGGCCCTCCTGCTAATGCGGTATAAGACTGCACATTTTTTTTTGTTCATTTGTGTTATTACTCTACCTGCTATCTTTCAACATGTGTAGTGTAGGTATTGTTTTAATGATTTTTTTAATATCTCTTACTGCTGTAGGTGGTTCTTACTTGTTTTAAGTCCATGACTTGGGTCATAGAAAATAAGAACTCGACACCTGGTGATAAGGTGGCAGTCATCAACATGAAGGTATACTTTTCTTTTCCTCTGTATCTGAGTCATGTCTGGCAATTGCAGTAGACCCTTGAAGGACTGCAAGCTTTCAGTGATTTATTTATTAGATACAGTCATCTGTTGATTGTTAAATATTTCAGAACTTCAATTAAGAAATATCATATAGTTTAGAAGAGAGTAGCTGTATCTTCAAACTACTTGTTTTCTGTATGTGTTTCTGATGTGTCCTTCTGAGGCTTCACTTTGCCCATTTTCCTGATATTAGTTATGTTTCATTATTGCTGATAAGAGTGGGTTGGATAGAAATGATTTCTTTTGTTGTGTTATAAATCCTTATCTTCTTTTTATATTCTAATAACTATGCTATAGCTTCAAGATTATGGAAAGACCCCTCCAGGAGAGTCAGACATTCAATTTAGGCTAACAAGGGTCACTCTGGAGCCTATGTTGAGATCTATGGCCTACATCAGTCAGCAGCTCTCAGCACCTGCCAATAGAGTAGCTGTCATCAATCTAAAGGTGTGTGAAATTGGATTTTTATACTACTTTTGCTTTCTGGAATTTCAAAACTTGAAGATGGTTTCATTTAGTGTTTTATGACATTATAACTTTGTTTGAGTAGAATAAAATAAATTGATGATTCTAAATGGATTAAATATCATTTGACCTAAGGAATAAATTACATATATAATGGTCTCAGCCATGTCATGCCTATGCACAAAACTGAATAGCTTGATTTACTCAGATATAATAGTATTATTGCATGCTTGGATCTATTTATGTTTGTTATCTTCTGCAGTGAAATATTGAATTAGATATTGGGTCTCACTGCCTCAGATGGTAGTGCAATCACCTTTTCCTGTGATCTATGAACTTACAAAATAATCTAGAGCACGATGAATCTATATTTAGGGTGATGCGTCCCAAAAGCCATGTATCTTGTATGACCTTGTAATGTTTATTGGTATTTGTTAGTACGAGTTATAAAAAATCTTCATTTAATATCCAGTTGGTGTTATCATACTACACAATATGTATTCTATATGGGTTGAGAAGGAACATGATTCCGTCTTTCTCCACTTGGAACTGAGAATCATCATTTCATATTACATGTTAGAAGAAAATGTAATTCTTTTCTCCTCATGGCACGTATTAGGCTATTAGCCGACAAGCTCTTGGATCAGCCATTTTTATCTGAAAACATCCCCCCCCCCCAAAGCCCCTAAGCTTCAATGAATTGTCTCATTCGGTGTAAGGGAATATATATTTAAACTTATTGTTTATTTGGCTAATACTTGTCAGCTCCAAGATACAAACACAACTTCTGGAGAAACAGAGGTGAAATTTCAAGTCTCCAGAGATACATTGGGATCCATGTTGAGGTCAATGGCCTTCATACGAGAACAGCTTTGACACTGTAAGTGTAGTTACTGTCACATTTCAAACTTCGATTCATCAAATTACCGAGTCATTGGTCATATCGTTTTCTATTTAGGAGCAATTCTATCGGTTGCCTTACAAGTGACTGAGTTGCTCTTTCTATTTTGGTATTTTCTTCAACGAGTTTTTATCAACTAAAGTGGGATTGATTAACTTGCAACTCCATTGTGTGAGAATTGGTCAAAAAGCTGTTTCTGCGGCACTATGACTAGTTCTGTCGATTGTGAAGGTTGGTTAATACAATAACAGGAAAGTAAAAAAATAATTGAAATAAGAGATAGTTTCATGTAGTTCTAGAAGCTTTAATATGCCCATTTATAGACGTGTTGATTCAGGAAAAGTAAATACTGAGATTATTATAGACAGTAAGACCAATATCTTCATCTAATAATTAGTTCTGAGCTAATGTAGTAGTGATAATCATAACTTCAGTTACTGCACTCAAGTATTTGCTTTGATAATCGATAACCTACCATCTTATATACTCCCCCCGGGCCCAAAATGAGTCTTGGTTTCTATTTTGAGAAAATTAAGAAGTTAGTTAATGTTGTACATTTCTTCTTGTAACCCATGAACTTGTGTTGTAACAAGTTCAAGAGAAACTAACTAACTTATTAAATGGATAATATTGTTAATTCGTACATAACTAATTTCCTAAAAATGAAACAAGTCACTCATTTTGGGACAAAAGTATAAGAGAAACGCGACACTTATTTTGAAACCGAAGGAGTCCAATCAGTTCTGTTTGTAGCTCACATCATATAGCAAGATACTGTCTCTCACTCATGCTTCTATTCTTTTCTTGCAATTACTTCTGAACATGTTATATTTTTGTATGGACATTATTGATTTTGTCCAAATTCTTTGTGCAGAACAACCTGCTCCGTTCTGATGGCAATTCAAGTGTCCCGTTGGCTGGATGATATTCAATTCAGAGCTACCATCACAATATGCAGTAGGCATGAAGGCATGAAAATTTGATTTACTATAATTTGTGTATAATCGCTAATGATCCATTGACGTAAGGATTTTGGTTAGTCGTAGCTAGGCAGGTTACTTGTCTCTTAATTCGTAGATAAATACTTGGTTTACATATAAAGCAAACCATGTCTTGGAAACTCCCATGTAAATGTGAAATTCAGATTCAAAGGAGCATGGTGGAATATATATGTATGTATTTTAGAGGGATATAATGAGATTTTGGTTTTCTTGTGTAGACTCCTATCATTGAATGCTTTAATTTGAAGTTATTGCTTGTCAAGAAAATTGTGTATGCTTTTCAATTTTATCTGATGAAGAGTTGAAGATTTCATGAACACAAAGGCAAGTTCAAGGACTTGCCTACACATGTAACAATGATCACAATCTCTCATTGTCAAATAGTTATATTTGTTGCAATAACATAACCAGTTTAGGTAAAATTGCCGCGAAAATGTCTATGATGACAAAAGAATGTCGGGTTTAGAAAACCACATCACTTTGAGGCTCGGGGCAAAATAAAAATGTGGGCTCTTAACATATCATTAAAAAAATGAAATTTGTGGATATTTTAAGTATAAGAATCTAACTTAAGCTTTTGTCCCTCAATAATATTTTACTTTGTGCCCAATGTTTCTTGTGTGTATACAAACATCATTATTGTCCTTTTATCTATTAACGTTTGTTGAGGAGTGCACGTGTGCCCCAATGGGCATAAACTTCAACAGAGTAAACTCAAAATTATTGAAGACTTTAGAGAAAGAAATGGACAAACCAGAGACCACAATTGACACCCAAAAAAAAAAAAAAACTTTCAGAAACCTGCCTAACTTTGACTAGACCCATCCTTGAATCCAAAAGAATCACTTCACTCCTTGTCTCCTTCCATGCATTTTTTTCCATCCACTTTCTCTCAACCTTTCCCACATTTTCTCCCAAGCCAAACACAAGGGGACCACTTTCATGCCTTACAAAAAAAGATGATGTCACAATAACATGCAAGATTATGCTCAAAGGACTCTTTAGAACATTCAAGAGCTGTTTTCCATATATAGAGTTCCCAGAAAGTCCACACTTCACATGGAGTGTTCTCAGTCATGGTGAGCTATGGCTCCACCAGCTGGAAAAACTTATGATCAAAGAAAAGCCAATGCAAGAACTAAAACAAATAGATAATGGAAGCATAAATTTTTTAAAGCAACTTTTCTATTCAATTTCCTTGAAAACAAAGACAAGAACCAAGGTTGACAAGTCCAACAGGTGCCTTAAACCAGCAGAATAGCAAGGACTGAGACACTAAACTGCCTAACAGAGCAAAATTAAGCCAACCCAATGGAACAACCACATAAATAGATGTATGTTTATATATGGACCTTACTTACCTACTTGCAAACAGACCGTCTAAGCAAACGTTCAACAGCGGTATTGAATTTCGGGTTAAGTTTGCTAGTTCCTTATTAACCGTCATTCAATACTGCTGTGGAAGCAACCTAAAATACCCTATACCTGATAAAAGATGAAGAAAGTACTTGCAGGAAAGAAACCCGCGTCCTCCTGGGCTGTGGACAGGAATGTATCGAGCAAGAACTATATGTAGAGGATCTCCCGATCACTGACAATATACAGCCTTCTGCCCGGTGAGGTTGAGGACACGGGTGCTGCTGGTTTCTTCAAAAGAACCACAATGATGGATCCTGCTTTGCCATAGGATCCACAGTGAAATCAGCAGGAGGCATACTAAAAGGAGAGCCAAATCTGAAGTCAGACATAGTATCCCCGGGATTGGCATTGAACTGATCAAAGCGAAGATCTGCTGACGGGAATACAGATTGATTTAGGGGCATACTGTTTTGTTCAGACATGTTGCTCGTCATTCGAACCCCCTGGCCAAACATGGAGTCATGAAGCTGAAACATCTGGGGCTGTTGTTGCTGCTGGTTACTGTTATCCAAAACATTATGGTTCCCAGAGTTCAAGATTTGATTATGCTGCAGATTAGAATCATAGTACGACAGAAGCCCAGAAATCATTTTCTTCCCATCTTCCGGAAGCCCGAGTCCAGACACATTGAAAAGAGGAGTCTGCTGGTTCACTTGAGAAGTAGCTGGCTTGGCAGAATTGTGCAGAGGGGCCTGGTTCACTTGAGGAGCAGCTGGCTGGGCTGAAACATTGAAGAGATGAGCCTGATTCACCGGAGCAGTAGCTGTGTTAGCAGAAAGATTAAAAGTTGACGGTGCCTGGTTCACGGGTGGAGTAGCTGTGTTTGCAGCAAGATTGTATAGAGGAGCCAGGCTCAACGATGAAGTAGCCGCCTTTGTCTGGCCAAATGGATGGTAGTTTGACATTCCAAATCCTTGAGAAGCATTGTTTCGGTATGGACATCCCATTTGGTGGTTGTTCCTTGAAACTCTATCCAAAAACCCGAGGCATACATCACTGTAAGGGCACTGAGGGAACTCGCAGGTAAAAATCTTGTTATCATATAACTTGCGCATCTGATCAGACGACTCCTTCCTCTTCTGCATGAAATCGGAACTAGTTTCAACAGGCTCTCCCTTGATCTGAGGAGCCAAGGCTGGCACCATATGCCTATCTCCGAGTCCACCATTTCCCATATTGAACATATTGGCATGATCCTGGGCC
>JAYMSZ010001817.1:0-13344 GCA_036897665.1 Pelargonium citronellum
AACTTTATGTATTCTGAATCGGTTGAATTGTGTTGAATCGGGATTCAATTGGGTTGAATCGGGATTCAATCAGATTGAATCGTGATTCAGCAAATTCATGTCATTCCAAGATTCATATATGGTTTTGAATCTTTTAACCCTCGAATCGTGAAACGGATTGGAAATCAGATCGTGAATCGATATTTTTAACAACCATGGAAAATAATGATAATTTATTGTTGTATAGTACTTGGAGTTCGAAATGAAGACATTTATGATATACTAGTGCTAAAGGCTTGTTTGTGATAATTGAGCACCATTGAAGTTCAAAAGTAGAATATCATTTCTGTTACAATTACAAAGAAGCTATGGTAACCGGAACTGGTGATTGCTTAAAAAAGAAGAGCTATAGAGCTCATATTTTATGACAGAAGAACAAGTAGGGGTAGTTATTATCAGTGCGTGACCAGAACAATTTGGTTATATTTTTAAAGCTATAGTTGCTGAATGGTGTTGTTGTTATGCCAGAACTAAAATTTCTTTACTTTCATCAGGTCAATACGCAGGCCCCTTCCAATGTTATTGATTGCAGTGATCGGAACAATTCAAAGTACTATGTTGTTGTCGTTCAGGTACCTTGTTTTCTTTTATCTACTCATGATTTGCTGTCTGTCCTGTTTTGTGACTGATCATGCATATGGTTTTTTTTTATTTTCTGTTTCTTGTGAATTGCAGTATACTGCTCGGTTCAATGCTGAAGCTGTTAAAAACTTTCTGTATTCACTCAACAATGGCAAGATACCAAAAAAGAAATTCAATTGTAAGTTATCCACCCGTTGACAAAAAAGCTTCTGTATGTTCTTATAGCTATTTTCTCATTATTTGGATCACAAGTGAAGCCATCCAGACTGCTATCATTTTATGTATATCAAATTTTGATTGAACTGGCCATTTTGAACTTGCTGCATGTCGTTATGTTTATTTATCTCCAATGGAGGCCAATGATGGGAAGTTATATGTGACAGTGATAGTGCCATTAACTGATAAATTACCAGGTAAAAATCCAATCGCACGATTTCCCCCCGGAAAAATGATATGTTTGTTAATACCTTCATTTTGGGGATGGTTTCATATCTTAAACTTGTCATCATTCGCTACAAGAACATGTCATTTAATAATCACTGCAAAACATCTATAGAGTAGAATACTTGAGCTGCGATGTTGAAAAGGGAGAGTAGGAATAGATGGATAAGTAGTCATAAATCTCTCAAGTTTTAAATCAGTATTTCACTGATGCAGCAAACGTTTATTCTCCTTCTTAAATATACATAAAACTAGATTGTCCTGACATATGTATTATATCTAGGGCACTGCCATTTTCTTTGTTTTCTTAGGCAATGAAGCATATGGTAGGGGCTTATCCCCTAAAGGGAAGGGGAGGCAACAAAAATGTTTTAGCTGTGACACTACCCTTCTGAGCATCCATTTAAACTCTCTTATCATGATTCATGGTAATTTAGAGGATTATGCCCAACTCTGAGATTTCTGTTGATTTGGCATACTGCTTTATGAATCCCACAAAAACTGAGACTGACATGAGTCTCTTCTGATATCCTTGCCTTAGAGATCAACTATCTGATCTTTCTATTATATCACTGTGGCTTTCATTTAGTTTTGCCATTATGTGCTCAGATTGGACTTCATAGTAGTATTAAACTTCTGTAATGTGATTAAAACAAAACGTATGATTGCCTTGGCATGTGCATTGCATTGCATATATATATATATATATATATTGTGTGTGTAACAGTTATGAAAAATGGAACTGATTCTGACTTTTTCCTGTGAGATTGGATGCTTCTTCTGTTCTACAATCTGCATTTCCATAGGCAGTTCAAATAAGCAGCTGATATTTTCAATACATATCTAGCAATCGACATTTTATTTGGGAGGGTATACTGATTCTTGTGATCCATGCAGTGAGGCTAGCTCCCGAGGAGGCGTCAGCGAAGTTGACTGGATATGAGCACAACGGAGTTACTTGTATTGGCATGAAAACCGACATTCCGGTAAATATATTTCTCATTATTTGGAAGACCTATGATTTTCTTTGGGATCACAAAGATAATTATCAGAACAAAATTTAGTTTATATACTGAGACTTAAGTAGAGACATCTAATGTGATTAACAAATGACAGGAAGATGATGACAATTATACAGAACCATAAATTGCTTTAGTTAGCTTCCTACCTTTCTGACATGTTATAGGTGTTCTCAAGCCTGTTAGAGGTCTTTTTTGTAGTACACATGCACTAGAAGCATCTTTTAGACAGCAGAAATGTATTCTGGCATGCTCGATATATATGATTGGCTTGGCAGATACACATCTCTCTCCTGCCTACAGCCATTGTAGGCTGGTTTACATACACTGATGTTTCAATGCTCTGGAGGAGCAACAGAATGCTCTTTATATTTGTCATCTGATGGCAATCATGTTCGTATATTGTATCCTGCCAACCAGTATGACAGCTGTTGGATTGTTTCCTTGTTCCAAATATCATTCCATGTCAAAACTCTAGCCATGTTGGTGGTCCTCTGTATTAATTGTTGTCACATTATGCAGCTAAAAATGGCATTGGAAGTTGGGAAATGAGAATAATGTGAGAGCAAATCTTATTAGGTGTTTTATGGCGAAAGGAACACTGCATGTGTATTTTTGTGAACAAGCATATGGAGATGGTGATTGTGTACAAACGATGATAAATAGTGCTTTCAATCGTTGTTTGATGCCAATTGCCATTTCTCACATACTGCATGTTACATGTCATCAACACTGCATGACATGATATTCAACTATATACCTTTGAGAAACCCGAGAAAATTCTCATCATCTTTGTCCTCGGGATCTAAAATTCCCGTGTTAAGCTAGAACAACTCTCTGTCAGTTGATTCTTGTGTGTAGTCAATGTTGCTAACGAGGTAAACTATGGATTCTTTCAGGTGATTTTGGACGAAGCAATCGTGAAGCTGAATCCCGATTTCTTCTGGTTAGGTGGCGGCGAGATCGATCTAAAGCTAGGAATTAGAACCTCCGAATTCATCAACTCCGTTAAACCGTTCATCGTCAGCTGTAGCGGTTCTTGAGAACCACATGGAACATGCTATTAAATTAACCAGACAACATCTTGCCGGATGCTAGGATGGCATGTCTGGTGTTGCCAAGTTGGTCAATTATCAGAGAAAGCTGCAAGTAGAATAAGCTTTAGATGTTTGTGAATTTTGGAACAAAAACTATCCATTTCTTAGCATACATATACATACAGTTTAGGTGTATTCATATTTTGTTTGGACTGTTTTTGCAGATGAAATTTATGAACCAAAGTGAGTGTGATTGCATGGCAAAGGTGGTGACACGAGGGCTTAAAATGTGTAATCACAGTCGTAATAGCATTGCATGTTGGAGGAGATGTGCTTGTTTTATTGGAATTGATGTTCTTAGATATGGTTACATGTAGGACTAATGATAGTTGCTTAACCTATGAATTTATTTTTGTTGCGTCTTTGCTCTTACAAAGTATTGGAAAATATCTGTTTTAGTACAATTTGAGTCCAAAGTTATTATGTTAAATTAATATTCATAACTGACATATGACAATTTGGATATGAACTTGCGATTACCAGAAACTTATCTTCGGTTTGGGGGTGCTTGGATCGTGTAAAATAGGTATTCTCAATTTTGTGTGGTTAGACAAGCATAAACCCACACATTTATACATAAAATCCAAAACCTGCGATCCGCATTCTTTTTAAGTAGGATTGAAATTTCAATCCTACTTAAAAATTGCGAATTGAAATTTCAATTTTCAGCTAGTTGGATTCGAATAAATTTAAGATAATTACATATTATTTCTTCCATTTCAAAATAAATGTTTTACTTCATATTTGGAAAGTTATATATGATTGAATTACTAACACTTTTTCTATAATAAGTTGGTTAATATTTTAACATTAAAAGAATGTTTTGAAAATATCACAGTAATAGCACTCCTTATGCAAAGTATACCGTGAAAGCGAAAAAGTTCTCATCAAAGTTGTTAATTCACCGTAACAATGATATTTTAAAAAAATTATAAAAATAGACCGTCGTGTGAAAAACACATGATGAGAGTAAATGTTTATTATAAAAAGTGATAATTTACCGACATAGTGAAAATATAGAAATGTAAATATTATGCCAATCCGTCTATATGATAGCTTTGAGTACATATGAGTACCCTCTTGTGTTTTTCTTTTTCATGATTTACTATACAAGAAAACTTCACACTTACACATATAACTCACACATACATATAATATAACCCCATACCACGCTCATGAGGAGTCTCGAACCCAAGTCCTCGAACTTGCACCCAAGTTGTGTTACTGCTTGGCCAAGTCGGTAGTGAGTACCGGCCTCTCTGAAGAAAGGTCGTTCGATCTTTTTTCAAAGAATATAGTTGTATAACGAGAAAATATATAGCTGTGTAGTAATAATAATAGACACATGCATAATTTTTTATATTTTAACATCATATGTAAGAGATAGAGAGAGGAAAGTATAGATAATTATGCATCCATATATATGGCAACACACATCCACTACATGAGACATGTGTTTCACCTTTTTATTCACACTAAATATTGCTATAATCAACACCAAAACACAAGTAGGTACACACTATAAACTTCTAAAGGAGCCATGATCTTCATGTTCACCATATCAACCATGATGAGAGAGTTTGATATAGTTAAGGATTGAGACAACAAGCTATAGGATATGGAAATCTTTTGGAACCATGTTCTTATCTTTTAACATTAACAAAACAAACCAAAAACATATGAGTATTACACAAAACATGTAGATTAAAATGATCATAGAGACCATCTCAATGTTTTTTTTTTTGTTTTCTAGTTCTTTTCATTGTGGATGGGTGGTTTCCTATGGGGTTGAGCATAGTCCATCACCACTACATCCTCCATAGCTTCATTTTGCTTTGAATCATCAACCATTTCCTCATAAACATGTGGTGGTGCTTTTCCTAGCATCACCCTTGCTAGTAGCCTTTTTGATCCCTACACAAAACATCACATATTTGTCACAATATTTTCATACGCGCGTGATACTTTAATTTTCATAGAATGTCGTGTCGTTGACAAAAGAGAAAACATTAGATTGTGATAACACTAAAAATGATGAGATTATGAATGAAGTTATTCGGAAAAGAGATGAAATAGTTACAGATGGAGATAAAATTGAGAAAATAATTGCATAAGGTGATCTGGACATGGACGTTAATGTGTGAGAGAATACGAGAAATAAGGGGTCGTTTGTCTAATTTTTCGTGGACGTTACTGAAATAAAAAACTGAGTATTTCAAATTTCGTGGAGGTATGGAAGTAATTAAGAAAATACACTATAATTGAGATAAGTTTATAGACATGAGTATGAAATCATGAGAAATGGAACTACAAGTAGAATATTATGATTTATTTTAGTAATTTGATTCATGCAATTGATCCAAGTATATCCTATAAAGTGGTATGATCATAATTGTCATATATATTTTATTTTATTTTTTGGATTTGATAAATTTATTTTCCAATATTTTGTCCTTCATGACTTGAGTCTTGAGTCTATAAAACCATGCATCAAATACATGCATGCATGTGCCTTGTGCAGACAATATTTCACCTCTCCATATCCTCTTTACTTGGGAGATTGTGAATATATAAGATGGGCCATGTTTTTTTTTTTTTTTGTCACATGTTAATGTGTATTACAACCAAATTCACAAAAATATATATTAGAAAAACAAATAGAAATAGATTTTAAAAAAAAAACAATTTTTAGTATGTTATGTATTACCTCATTTGTCTCACTTGTATTTGCCAAATCAAAACCATGAGAAAAGGATGGTACAATAATCTCTGTCCCTGCACAACACCAACTATTGTCAACAACAACAATAATTTATATGTTAATTATATGTAATCCAATGTTCAATAATTCAAAAAAGATTATGAGATCCATATATTGCTCATTATTGTATAATAGAGTCGATTTTTTACTCTGTTTCCATATTTTTTGGGTTTTTTGGTTAAAGTTGTATGATTACTTTTTCGTTTCAAATATGTAGATATATAATACAATTACGTACATAATATTATTATCGGTGTCACGTAAATAGTATTCAACAAAAAGAATATGTCGTTCAATTGAGGATAACCTGAAGTTACTCCTTTCATTTGCACATTCATAACAACCAAACTCTTCTTGGATTGAATTAGAGAAACTTCAAGGTTTGGTTTCTCTGTATTTTCTTGTTGCACCAAACCCTACAAAACCAATATCATCGTATTAATTATCTTTTCAATGCTTTACTACAAGATATACTATATGCAAGAGAAAAGAATCGCAATTGCTCTATTATGCATTGAGAATAGATCATGTCAATAAGAGGATGGCATATAGTTCACAATTAATAAATCATACTCGTCCCAAGAAACGCATAGACAGTAAGTGTCTGTCAAAACCCAAAAAGTTGAGTCTCAAACATATATATAGTTCACAACCAATATCTTTGTTATTGGTTGATACTTCATGCACTCTTTGTACATGAACATAACATATAGTTTGCAAAAACCAACCTCATGATCATGAAACCCTAGCGGGCGAGCAATGCATGCATGCATGGAGATAGCGAAGAGGAGGAGAAGGAGAAGATGATTGTTGAGAAAGAGAGACATAGTGTTGAACAATGGATTGATTCAAGGTTATTGCAAATAGGGTTTGAGATGATGAATATGAGAGAGTGAGTGAGTTTTGAAGGGTTGAGGAGGAGGTAGTATTTGTAGAGGGAGGAGCAAAGAGGAGCATTTAATGCAGGTTTTGTATGAGTTCCTAAAGAGAACATGCAAGTGTTTGGGTGATGAACCTTGCTAACCAAATTCAAGATATTGGGGGCCTCCCTTGTCCCCTCCCTTATTCTCTCTCTAACTCTATCTCTCTCTCTCATGCCAAATTAGGGTCCAAAAATTAGTCATTGTAAGAGCTACAAGCTAGGTCTCTCCACTAATTGCCTTTATTAGTGTCTCCAATTTAAGATACTAACTACTACTTTATGTACACACATGTAATTAAGCATTACCTTGTTTTGAGAGAAGTACAACGACTCAGAAGAACTCTAGATAAATGATCGAATAGTTGTAAGTGCTTCGATTTTGGTGTTCTATGTTCGGAGATTCAAAGTATCATACGTTAAAAACTAAATAAATAAATAAAATCAAAGTTTGAGACCGTTTCATATACTGTAGCTAGTTGGACATTCCGCATGCGACGAGGGATGTTATAGAGAATCTCACATCAGAAGACTACAAAATTGGATATTGTTTCTTATACTATTTGAATCATTCACATGATGATCTTACACTTCTGGGGAAAAAGTAATTTAACGCGGTGTGAACATAGATTTCTCTCGCTTTCAAACTTTACTAAATTTCTTTCGTTTTTGAAAATAATATCCTAAAACTTTCTTATTTTACATGCATAAGAAATTAAGTGGCCTAGGTTTTGAGTCAAAAAGCCTATAGACCGGGAACACTACCTCTGTCTTGTCTTGCGTTGCAAGTTGACCTAGACAAAACTAAATATGCAAACCAAACCTCCAACGGTAAAATTCGATATTAGTTCAATCTTCATAAAAGTGAAAAAAAAAATTGCATTAAGATTGTCAAATATCAAAACACAGATTACACTTAACAAGCTATATATAGTACCGGATTTAGGAGTGTAAAACTTGATATTCAATATATTCCGGTGTGAATATCAATGACAATATAGAGTTGATAATTTGAGTTGAATTCGCGGTGCACTTATAATTTGACTTTTATGTTTTACAAGTTTAAGTTTTATGAAATTGACATGATTATTTTTTTAATCTGTCGATACCCACTCATACTCTATATATGCACAATCCACACCTTATTCGATCGGAAACTTCTATCTCTTGTTGGTCCGATAAGTCTTTTCAATCTAATATGAAAACCCAAATTGTTAGTTCTCTAGCCGGAGTGAAATCCAAATTATCTCATTTATGCTCTAGCCAAATAGTATGGTACGAGCATGGTGAAGCGAATCTCGGGAGGAGAGTGAAATAGAACTTGAAACCGTAGACTTCCATAATAGCAACTTATAAAAATGTAAGAATAAAAAGATTGGATAGTTTGGATCAAATAAAATGGACCTTATTACTTTTCAAGTCAGGCAACCGACTAGTATTCTATGCAAAATCGGTAATTTGATCTTAAGCTCGTACATCTTACTGATTGAATTGGGTACTGAAATCCGACTCAAAACCCAAACCTTCACATTAAAAGAATTAGCATTGTAAGAGAACAGTGAAAAGGCCTCTTGGAGCGGGAAGTGAAAGAGATCATGAAACCGTAAACTTCCACAGCCTATGAATAAAAAAAAAATAGGATAGTAATAGAATGAGGTATTCACTGTTGAGTAAGTACTGACCTTAACGAAAAAGGAATGACCCACAGATGCATATTCAATATTTCAAAACCCACATTGTGGTTCGAATCAAACGTAACTCTAACTAGTCAGATGATGAATTACCACCCCTCACACAACAATATCGTAAAAAAGCACCGATTCAATCTCTGAAGCCAGGAGTGGAATAGAACATGAAACCGTAAACTCCCAGTTACGACAAACAAAAAGATGAAGTGGTCATAGGAAGAGGCATTATCATGCACTATAGAGTATTGACCCTAAAAAAAAACAGGAAGGTCCTACAAAAGAATGGGATGGGACATGAGATGAGGAATAGAGACAAAGGTAAATGGCCTAACCATCTCTTGCATCAACCTCCATGAGACATGTTGGGTCACCTTCCCCACCACCGTCGGCATGGAGTCTACCTTCCATGTGATTCTCCACAGACAAATGACCCTACTTGTGGGTCCCACCATCTTAACTAATTAAGGTTCTTAATTAGGTTAATTAACCAAAATGTTTCATGTGGTCACTTCCAAGTGAAACATGATCCTAACAAAGGTCTATGCATTTCACTATCAACTCTATATGTACCAAACTTGGTACCAATTTGGATTGTATGCACTTGTATGTTTGTGGAGTTGCTACATTCGGGTCTCGGCTCGGCTAGGATCTTTCTTTTGTTTTGGGTTGAAAGTATGTAGTCGTAACTAAATGTGGGGTTGCGAGTCGCAATCGGAAGAGACTTAATCTTAACCAATGTGGGTTGTGGGTTGATCAAAAGACCTAATCTTAGTCAAATACGAGGTTGTGAGTCAAGTGTCTGGTTACTCGACCCGAGCAAAAGATTTAACTCTTACCCAGTGTGGAGTTGTGATTTGAGTGTGGGCGTTATGGGTTGAGTGTGGTTTTTAACCCAGTGTGGCGTTGTGAGTCGAGTGTGTGATATTCAACCCGATCAAAAGACCTAACTCTTATAGAGTTAGAGTCGAGTTGCTTGACCTAAACGTGCATCTTCGTGAAAAGCTCAATTGAAATTATTTTGTGCTATGTCAATCTTGAATACCAATATATTTGAGTTTCAATTGGCAACTCTACTCTACAGGTTTGGAACTACTTGAAACTCAATTTCTAACCAAAATAGTTCTAAAAAAACACATGCATAATTAATATCACATTTTAATACACCCGTGTACACCTAAATTCGTAGTGTATAACAAACAATCAACATTCAACACGACACAAACGAATAACCAGCTCTGGAATGACCACGACCAATCTATTGAAAAAGACATTGATCCCAGAACATTTCAAATCAACCAGTGACAAAAGCTTCATGGAAATGACCCTCAGTAACTGCACCAAAAGGTTTACCAGAACAGACGAATAATCGTGAATAATTATAATTATTATTATAATAACAATGTCGGGTTCTTAGATCTATATACCGATTGTAACTGTACACAATATTTATGGCAAGGTCTTTGTAAACAAACAGAATACGAAATTATCAGCAACAATGCAATTGAAACTTTTAAATTGATGAAATGAAATATATATTATCAGAAGCTAAAGTGGAATTAGGTTTCCGAATGTGTTCTCGCCACTGTAAGTAACGTAGAGGAACCCGTCTTCGTCCTTCTTCTCTTCGTATATGGCTGACATGATAGCCCCTGAAAAAGAAAGAAACTGGTAAATTAGTCATTCCAAATTGGAGACACATCAGGCATATCATGAACCTCATATGTAAAGACAATATGTACTATTTACGAGGATTACCTGTAGGTGGAAGAACATTGTCCACAAATATGAAGATAGCCTTTTCGGCGCTGAGTTTGATCCTTTTGCGAATAACATAGACAAATTGTCCTACTGTCAGGTCAGCTGGCACAAGGTACCTGCAATTCACTCTTTTAGCAAAAATTCACCGACCGAAGTCCTTTGCAAAATTTAATTACAATTTGAAACCAAGCTATGTAACTTGGAAAGCCATATACAGATTCCATTATGAGCAGAACAATAAGAAAAATACTCACTCCGTTCCAAAATGAGTGTCTTATATTCATTTTTTTGGAAAAAATTTAAGAGAAGAGAGTTAGTATTGGACATTTCCCTATGTACCCAATGTGCATGTGTTGTAACAAACTAACTTATTGTAGGGATAATATTGGTATTTCACTTGTAACCAACTTCCTGTAAAGGACAAAGGACCGTCGTTCTGAGACAATTTTTATAGAAAGAAGACACTCCTAGCAGTCACAGTTCAACATGAGAGCACAATTCAAACAAACCCGAAAGCTTACTCTACGTGTTATTTTCCGAACATTACATAAATTGTTTCAATGCAAGCAAGTAGCTTTGACAAGGACCAGTAAGAGTATTGCTTAAACTATAGACAAAATTGGTTTACCAGCAACTTGATGAGTGAGAAAATCAATAATATGCATTATTAACCAACGGAAATATCACATAACTGCATCACCAAGATTGTTTCTTAAACCATCATAAGAAAGTACACATGGGGCAGTGGATGATGCTTAAGAGTTCAAATCAACAATAACAATGTCCTTCTAGTAAGTGAGTGTTCAGTCCCTTAGTGTACCTTCCCATTCAATGACAATTACTAGAATTAGGTGTGTAAAACTACTCACTGTAACAATAAAAATAAACGAAATCTTCCTTCTTCTCATGTCAAACAAAAGGGAGCGAGCTTATATACTATAATGAAATTGGAACAAAGGATTGTAATAAAAATGAGCAAAGTATTTCATTATACAAAGAAAGGCTTACTTTTTCTTATCTATATTTGGGATATCACTTCGCTCTGCCTTCTCCACTATCACCTAAATATCATACAAAATAAACTCACTTAGAAGCTTGTATAAAATGTCAAAAATGTAACAACAATGCATGCTTCACATACAAACAAACACCAAAACTAGCAAAAACAAAAGACACAATGAACCATGATACTAATGAAGGAGATAAACACAGTGTCACTGTACCACGAAAGAGTGATAAGAGGCCTGACTAAAACAGTTAACAATTCTTGAACCAAGCAGAAAAAGGCAAAGTGATACTATAACATACGGGTGAAGTTTTGGTAATAACTAATAACTCACAGTCAAGCAGGAAGGGTTTGAAGTCTCGTTAAAAAGACTGCCAAAACTCATAAAACAAAAACTAACATAATAACAGTGCACACTGCGAACAATTAAGTGTCTTCTAATACTATAACCTGACACTTATGACCTAGGAGAAAGATTACAAATTTGAGACCATATAAATATGCGACACACACTCAAAAACTGAGAAACTATCAAGCAAAATCAAGTTCAACCAAAGGCTGACCAGCAGGAAACACAATTAGATACATATTATCATGCTTGGAGAGATACTATAATACACAATTTAGATTGAAAATTAGTAGTAGTATTCTCACGGGAATCCTATCAGGGTATTTCTCCCTGATTCTGGCAGCCTCAGCCCGTCTCTTCTCTGAAAATAGAAGAAACAAACCATTCACATACTTCATAAAATAACTAAAGGGTGCATAAAATAAGCAAATAGAACACAAAACACAAACAAAATACCAAGATCATGCTCTTGCTTGAAGTAACTCTTTGCCATAATTTCCTGAAAACCACCACCCTGAATCAGTAACACTCTTCACTACTACTAAAAATTTAAAAACCAGCATAATTTGAAACAATATTCAAAATCCAAAATTCAGCAGCTCTAGCTACAAAAGAAAAAAAAATGTACAACAAACAAAACCCACCGATTATAGAAATAGCCCCAAAAAGCCCTAATTTTCAGAAATCAAATAGCGACCCCGATTGCCAAAATCAACCACACATATGTAAAATTACACCAAAATCCCTCATGGGTTTACCAGAATCGTACTGAATTCGAACACCCAAATTCAATTTTTTTCAAAAACATCAGCTTTACATCAAATTATCGAGTCAAATCACCGATCAAAACAGCTAAAAAGATCAGATTTTTCGTACAACTGAAACAAGAAATCGGAAAAATAATCGAGTAGATAAGATAGAAAGTGACGAACCACACGAGACGATCGACAAAAACGAGAGCTATGCGATCAAAAAAAAAAGTCTTGAAGCTCGTTGAAGTTGAGAGGATAAAATTATGGCGGCTTTGCTTCTACTTTCGACTATTTATATTATTTTATGGATTTATTGCTTTATCTGCTTCTATATATTATTCATAATAATTAAAATAAATTGAGGGTAAATATAGAGTGTATTGACTTGTACCGTTTTGGGTTAGACCTACAAATCATCGCATGACAGCTAATCTGGTATGTGCATCCAACGGTCCAGATTTGTTGTTTTAAGAGTCGGTTGCGGCTGTGATTGGGACACCTGGTTTTAGTGCCGTGTACAGTTGTGTAAGAGCCAATTTCCTCTTTCCCAAGTAAAAACCGAGCCAAATTGAGCCAAACCGAACCGAATGTAACACGACACACAATTAGTGTTTTGGGGCTCACGAATTTTTTTTATTGCGTTGTGTTCATGTTCATATTTTGAGCCCACGTGATTACTGAAAATGTCGTGTTCGTATTGTGTTGTGTATCACACAACTAGCCTTCAGTACGACATGTGAATTGTGAATTGTCAACTTTAGCTTTCTTGTTTGATTAGTCAACCATGTAACATGCCAAAATATTGCATTATAACCGATTTGCTACTAAACTCTAATTTTCTAAAACAAACTCTTAATTATAAACTTTTTATTACTACTTTTTAAACAAATTATTACTTTTGCACACAATATTTTTCCTTTCTCCCTACAAATA
>JAYMSZ010001818.1:0-13344 GCA_036897665.1 Pelargonium citronellum
ATTCCCTGAGGATCGATATTCGGACTTACCTTAAGTCTATATTACTTGTGACGCTAGTGCGCTTGCTAGAATCAATATCGAGAATTGCCTCGCGCGAATACCATGCATTGATGATCAACAATATGGAGGGAGAAAAAGTCATGGTAAAAGAAAGAGCTGAGCAAGCATTGCCCATACAGATGGAAGTTCTATTGGAGGAGTTCAAGGTGCTGTTTAGGGAACCTGAGGTCTCCCTCCCCAAAGGAGCCATGATCATAAAATACCCTTGTTAGAAGGAAAAAATACCATTAAAGTGAGACCTTACAGGTACCCCCCACTGCAAAAAAAAATGAAATTGAAAGGTTCATTCAGGAGATGTTGGAAGTTGGCATTATAAGGAATAACACTAGTGCTTTTGCCTTTCCCACTATTTTGGTTAAGAAGAAGGACAACACATGGAGATTATGTATTGATTACAGGCAGTTTAACAAGGCAACAATCAAAGATAATTTCCCAATTCCTCTAGTGGTAGAGCTACTTGATGTGCTGCAAGGGTTGTGTTCTTCTCCAAGTTTGATTTGAGGTCAGGATACCATCAAATTAGGATGGATGAGGGGAATGTTCACAAGAGAGCTTTCAAGTCTTACTTTAGACATTATGAATTCTTGGTCATGCCATTTGGCTTGACTAATGCACCCTCCATCTTCCAGAGTTTGATGAATGAGATCTTTAGACCCTACCTCAGGAAGTTCATTTTAGTTTTCTTTGATGACATCTTAGTTTACTCATCATCCTGGGAAGATCATTTAGCACACATGAGGGTCACATTTCAGGCTCTAGTGCAACATCAGCTGGTTATGAAAAGGTCAAAATGTGAGTTATGTGCCCAAGAGGTGGAGTACCTATAGGGCACATCAGCACTAGGGAGGGTGACAATATGGATTCAATGAAGGTTGAAGGAGTGTTAACCTGGCCTGTACCCAAGGGAGTCAAGGAACTCAGGGGTTTCCTAGGCTTAACTGGATACTATAGGAGGTATGTGAAAGATTATGGGAGTATTGCAAGACTTCTAACTCAATTATTGAAGAAGAATCAGTTCCACTGGAACCAGGAGGCACATGAGGCTTTTGAAACTCTAAAAACTGCCATGACAACAGCTACAGTGCTTGTCTTACCTAACTTTTCAACTCTGTTTGTAGTGGAGACTGATGCATCCGAAAGTGGAGTAGGTGCAGTCTTATCTCAGCAAGGGAGACCTGTAGCCTATTTCAGCAAAGCCTTAGGTCCCAGGCACCAAGCTCTCTCAGTATATGACAAGGAAATGCTGGCAATATTGATGGTTGTTAAGAAGTGGAGTAATTACTTGCTTGGAAGGCTTTTTCAAATCAAAACAGACCACCAAAGCTTGAGGTTCCTCCTTGATCAGAAAACTGCAACACCAACTCAGCACAAATGGGCAATTAAAATTATGGGGTTTGATTAAGAGGTATGCTATAGAAAGAGGGTGACTGATGCTTTGTCTAGGAGGGATGAGGAACCCACCATTTTTAGCTTATCCAGTGTACAAACTGATGTTATGAAGAGAATTGAAGCATCCTGGACCAATAATAAAAATTTACAGGAACTTATTCAAGATTTACAACAAGGGAGAGGCACCCTAAGTACTCATGGAATGATAGTAGATTGATGAGAAAAAGGAAAAATTGTGGGGAGAGATGATAATCTAAGGAAAGATCTGTTGACTTACTTTCATGACAGAGCCATGGGAGACCACTCAGGTGTGCAAGCTACCTTTAAAAGGATGCAACCTATTCTGTACTGAAAAGGAATGAAGAAAACATTTAAACAATGGGTGAGAGAATGAATTGTGTGTCAAAGGAATAATTATGACAACCAGGAAAGTCCTGGCCTTTTGCAACCTTTGCCTATCTCCGAGAATGTATGGCCAGATGTGTCAATGGACTTCATAGAAGGCTTACCCAAATCTGAAAGGAAGGAAGTAATCCTGGTTGTGGTGGATAGAATGAGAAAGTATGCCCACTTCCTACCTCTATATCACCTTTATGCTGCGTTGACAGTAGCCCAAATCTATCTCAACCAGGTGTTCAAGCACCATGGGATGCCTAAAAGTATTGTTTGTGATAGAGATAAGGTGTTCACAAGTGGATTCTGGGAGGAGTTGTGTAAGTTGTAAGGTATTTAAACTCCATCTTTCTACTGATTATCATCCACAATCAGATGGACAAACAGAAGTGTTGAACAGGTGCCTTGAATCATATCTGAGATGCATGACAAGTGATCATCCTAAAGAGTGGAGTAAGTGGATCCCTCTGGCATAATAGTGGTATAATTCCACATTCCACAGTGCTAGTCAGAGCTCTCCATATGAAGTGGTTTATGGACAGCCTCCTCCAACACACATTCCCTATATAAGTGGCGATTCTCTTGTTGATGTTGTAGATAGGAGTCTGACAGCAAGGGAACATTTTGAAAATGTTGAAGTTTCATCTGTTGAGATCTCAAAACAGGATGAAGCAACAAGCTCATAAAAGGAGGAGTGAGAGGCAGTTTGAGGAAGGAGATTGGGTCTGGTTGAATTTGCAACCCAATAGACAGTATTTTGGGTAAAGAAGGTCAACCAGAAGCTTGCTCCAAAGAATTATGGCCCATATCAAGTGGAGAAAAAGAGGGGCAGTGTTGCATATCAATTGGCTCTTCTTCAGGGGTCAAGAATTCATCACACATTCCATGTGTCTCAACTTAAAAGATTTCATGAAAATGTGAGGGAGTGCTTTGAACCTCCAATGGTGGATGATGGGGGAAACTGGGAGAAAATTCTTGTTGATGTGTTAGAGAGGAGGATGATCAACAAGAGGGGCCAAGCTCACACACAGGTTCTGGTTCAGTGGGCCAATGGTTTCACGGAGGATGCTACTTGGGAGAACAGAGATGAGATAATAGCCAGATTTCCTCATTTTGATCCTTGAGGTCATGGATCTTTTCAAGGAGACAGTATTTGATACAGACCAGTTTTGAAATTTCATTTTTGAATCTCTTTGCTTTGCTTTTAAGTCAAGTAGTTAATTTAACTATTATGTAATTGGGCTCACAGTTTTGGGTTTGATGTTAGTAAGGCCCAACTTGGTTGTTATCCCGCCTTTAGTTTTTAGCTGAGCTGTTGACAGCTGTGAGGGAATGTCAGGAGAAATGGAGAATATAGTGAAGGGACAGTAGCGTGTAATGATTTTCCAGAATTATGAAAAAACTATGATTTGTCTCTTAAACCTATCTCTCCTCTCAATTCTTCTTCTATTTTCTTAAAAACAAAAGAAAGTCTATCAGTTGGTTTTCCATTTTCACCATCGTCGCATCACATCCAAAGCTTTTCCTCCAAAATCCCAAAGAAGCAATTTACAGAGAGAGATTGGAGAGGTGACCTCACTCTGAACCAAAACATGGGCTTCTTTTGATCAGACCTCAACAGGATAGCCTTATCGTATCGATACTGACACATTACATTTCCACGAGAATTTTCAGGAATCTCTCTCCTCTCCTCTCCTCTCCTCTTTCTTCGCGTATCAGTCTCTCTCTCTCTATATATAATTCTTAATGGCTACGGTTCCATTTGTTCATGCTCGTTGCGCCCACTCTTTGTGTTTCAACAACTTTTGGAACCAGCCTTCTCATCTCCATTTATCCTCCTCCAATTCTTTCTCATCTTCCTCGTCGTCGTCTTGCTCCTCTTCTTCCGGTAATTTTTGCTGTTATTTTATTTGTTTCTTTTAATCTACCTCTCCTTTTGCTTTAATTCAATGTTTTGATTCTCAAATCTGGTTTTTGTTGGGTGTTTTTCGATGTTGTGGTCATGAATTTTGGTTGAGAAAAAAATAATTATAATCTCTATTATATGAGTATGGATGAATTCGTGCCATGTTTGTGGTTGAATATGAATGATTGATGATGTATGGGAGATATTTTTGCCGTTTGAATATTCTTGGAAATTGAGATGGAGTAAACAATCTATGGTTGTTTAAATACTGTAATCCCAAAGTATTGGTTTTATAGGGATTGATTTGGATTCAAACTTGATTTTAGTTAGGGAATTGGGTTTCAGTGATGGTGTTTTTGTTGATGTATATTGGTGAGGGGAGCTCTAGATGGAGGTACGAGAAAATGAGATGAATTCCTGCAGACATGCTGGATATTAAGAGTAGCATTATGTTGGGACTTGGGATGATATTCTTAGTATTTTCTGTATGAGAGTTAAGACACAGATTCTTAGTATTTTTGTGATTATGAATATAGCGAGGTAGAGTGATTAATGTTTGTCTCTGTGTTACATTATTTTTAGAAGCTATGGGTACTTTCTGTCAAGATCGTGCTTTAATTGGTGGATTACGTTAGCGTGTACTTGATGACCAAAGTGGTTTTATGTGGATGTTTCCAAGGTTAGGATAAAGAGAGATTTACCGTGACAAAGGATGGGATGTAATTGCCCTATCATGATCCCCAATCGTCTTTGTTGACTGAGGGGTAGGGTAATATACTTTCAGTTGATCGCTTAATTAGTAAAAAAACGATATTGTAGAGCTAAAATACATGGAAGTCTGACAATAGTCTTTGGTTTCTGAACTATCTTTACTCCATTTTCTCTCTTAGGAATTAGGTAGTTACTTCTGTAGACAGTTGATTTATATGGTACTTATGCGTGTTGAACCTCCAACAATAATTTGAGCAACATGCACTTACAGTATGCTGATGAAGAATGATGGATGTACATATACAATTGCTTGTCTTCATTGAATTATTTATAAAATGCTTTTCCTTTGAACTACTTGTAATCCCGTCACCTTAATTCAATAGCCTTCACTGTTGTTATCATGAAACCTAATTAAGGATGACTGCACCAGTTCAAAAGCTTCTTGCCATATCAAGGTAAATACTTTTGATTTATCACCCAATAGATTGTATCTTAAATCTTAATTGAAACATTAACATGAACTAAACTTGAAAATACCATGGTTAATCAAGAGAAATGATGAAGAGAAGAGAAAACTAGTTATGGGTATTGTTATGCAGTTTATTGTAAATTATAGCTTAACGTAAATGATGGTTAGGTTCATATAGGAAATATTAAAACTGACCAGCTTGAAACCAACATTTCGCATCCGAATAGAAACCTTAAGTGTGGGATTTTTGTATGTATCCTAACCATTCTCATTAACCATGCCTTTCAAGAAATGATTTTGGATGTAGGTTTTCAATTGTATTTCCCATATAATCTTCAGATGTGGAATAGTATCTTTTTTCATGGATCTATTCCTTTATTAGCATCCTTACAATTTTGGGAGCATATAGATATGAAATTGATAAGTAACTCAAATAGCTTGGCTTGAGTAATCAATACAATAGAAGGATGAATAAGGAACACAGGGTTGAGTGGCCCATCCATTTTTTAATTTTGAAGTTTATCTTAAAACTGAAGCTTCAAGTCTGCTGGCAAACCTTGGTCTGTTCTTAGAACAAGTCAACAACACCTTGCGTCTTATTTACTAACTCTTGCTTTCTCAAAGATGATAGGTATATTAATGTGCATTACCTTTTTTCTAAGTACATGCTTTTGGTTTATCATTTGATCCTACTCTTAGCAAGTTAATATGTTCTGCTTTGTCTTCCGAATCACCAGTAATGTGCCTTTGCTACATCCATGTATTTTTTTTGAAGAGAATGTATTGTAAACTTGTGCAGGCATAAACAATAGTTGGAAACATTCAAGCCTTCGAGTTGAAGGTATGAGTTCTTCAATGCATGGCAGTGTTGCATCATCATCTGGGGGCATTTTGAATGTCAAAAATGAGCCTGATCATCTTCTTGTCCTTGTTCATGGCATCTTGGCTAGGTATGTGCCAATCAAAGTCTATTTAAGGATTGTAGTAGCAAATTCAAATTTCAAAGTGTAAACTATTGGAAAGAATGAATAAATCTTGATCAGTTATGTAGTTTATATTGTGGTATGATTGATGTTCAAATAAAGAAGTACGTTTCTCTAAGTTTAATCTTCCAAGACACGGTTTTGCTTGTGTGATTAGTTCTTTGCTTCTTTTATTTCTGTCACCTCTTGTAATCCAAAGCTCTAAAATTTATTTCCATAACTTAAGTATTTGGGATATGTTTCAACAACAAAAAAATAAATAAAATATTGAAGTGCTAGGGATATTTGCAAACTTTATGGCTCCATACCCTTCCATTAAACAAATAAAAATATTAGGTCCAATATGCAAGCTAGGACTTGACATGTAGTTATCCTTTATGTAAAACCAATTGTTGTATAGATCAAGCATGAATCAAATAAAGATCACATTAAAACATATGGATCAATAATGTAATTTGCATTGATACACTTGGCGAACTTATCCATATTAATGTTGACCTTGTAATTGCAATTGGAATTTCATTTGTATAGGATGATACGGTTGAGGTTCATTTTACTTGCTGTGCTTCTCTCTCCTCTCTCTCTCTCTCTTATAAAAATTGCTTTTGATATTTTATATTTTTGAAAAGAATGGGTTCCAATCTCCTAAGCATGCACTTATGCATCTGTTGACATATTGTTGCTAGTGTGATCAGATGTTTGATATATGTGTTAGTCATTTTCCTTTGAGTTGCAATGTTATCCAATTTTAAGCATCTAAAAAAATTTATGAAAAAAAGGATGACTACGATTCTTATTAACAATGTGTTGAAGTGGGTGATAAAGCCCCACATTGTTAAAACGTAGAGTGAAAAGGCTACATATAAGGTTGGCCTTTTAGTAGTAGAAGCCCCAAACCTTTATATGTGGCCCAATATTTGAAATTTAACACAATGCATACTTTTTCTTCAGGTTAAATCTTTGATGATTTGGTTATTACACTGCTACTTTAGCTCAATGTTATTTTGAACTTTGTGGTAATTGAAAAGATCCCAATATTTTCGACATCATAGGAGAAAGAATTTTTGCATCTATGCTTTTTCTTGTTATGTTTCATGGTTATCTTATGTTTACCTTCAATTTGAACTGAAATCTGGTTAACTAATACTCTTTAGTGTTGCAGCCCAAGTGACTGGATATATGTAGAGGCAGAGTTGAAAAAACGTCTTGGAAAGAACTTCTTAATATACCGTATGTTCATTTCCTTTAACTGGCTTGTTCTTCATAATCTTGAGCTAGCTAATACAACTTTTCGGTGGAGGACTGAAGGAGAGTACAAGCAAATGTTTCCATATAGTTTAGCATAACGATTTATCATCTTCATCTAAGTAAAGGCTTGCTGTTGTTGCTCCAACTTAGAAAATCCTATTGTATCCTCAACATGAGGAAATAAAGGGGGGATCATTGAGAAATGAAAGGATAGGCACTAATGGTGATCTTATAAGACGCCTATCTCTGTTCCATCTAACTTCTAAAAGTAGGAGCTCAGCACATTTTATCTAAGTAATGATAATATTTGACTATTCGTTATATAAAGCAATAAAGACTTAGCTTTTCTATATGAATCTTCTGTATAAGGTCATAGCATCTCATTACGTAGAATAAAATTCGCCTACTGATAAATAAAGATAGTGATTTTATACTTCCTAACCCCCCAAAATTTATTGCCTATTATAGACTAGAAGTATCCCTCAATCAACATAGGGCCCGAAAGGGGAAGGGAAGAGTAGGAAAATGACTCAACTGGCAAAATGGAAGGAAACCTATCAAAGGACATTAAGTAAAATAAGTTTTGTTAATGAGGGTGCATATATAGTAGATAAACTATGAACTAATACTTAGTATAATTGATATTTCCCAGAGTTTTTAACAAGAAACATCTCTGCTGGAAAGGACTGTTGTGGAGTTCATCTAAAAAAATAAGTCTATTTATTGAACTTTGAACAGAAAGCTTGACCCATAAATGATGTCACATCCATATATTTGATGACAAAATTGCTACAATTTGTTAAGAAAAATTCTTTTCAGTTGTCTTGTTTCTGAAATAACCTATCTTGTTAGAATCTCAAATGTTTTTTCTTGTGCAGCAAGTGCATGTAATACATACACTAAAACATTTGCTGGGATTGATGGTGCTGGAAAGAGATTAGCAGATGAAGTGAGTCTTCAAGTCACAAAAAACATGTTTGTCATTGACTTTCTACTCTCATTCTAATTATATTGCTTTGTCTTTTTGGTTATTGACTTACCTAATAAATATAGGTCAAGCAAGTAGTCCAAAAGACCAAAAGCCTGAAAAGGATATCCTTTTTAGCCCACTCTCTTGGTGGCTTATTTGCAAGATATGCAATTTCTGTTCTTTATTCCCCAAATGCCTCAAGTAGTAGCCAGTCTGATGATCTTGCCGATTCTTCAACAACAAATTTCCAGACAGCAAGCCCTTTAAGACGAGGTATGATTGCTGGATTGGAGCCAATCAATTTTATTACCTTGGCAACTCCACATCTTGGTGTGAGAGGGAGAAAGCAGGTTTGTTCTGGAGGATTTGTCTTCTATTGCTTTTCGTAAGAGAATATTATTAAGAAATATGTACACACACAGAGCCTGGCCCCATGCAAGAGAAGACCAGAAGAAATAATTAAAAATCACATCACTCTTTGTTAGATTATACAATTTTACATGTCATCTGTTGTGGTACACTGAGAAAAATTCATCTATAAGTTCCTTCTAAAGAGAGTACTACTTTGTGTATCCAGAAGAGTGAAGCCATTTTCCCCGAACATGAATAATATGTTTTTCTTCACATGTTGTAAGAAGGGAATGGATCTAGTGTGTGATTTCACATTTCACAAATACTTCGTGAAGTAAAAGCAAAGTCTGTTTTAGAATCTCAAGAATCTTATGAATGATCCAATTATCCATAGAATGTATTACTACCCAAAGTAAGGAATTGATAATATCGAAGGATAGTGAATAATACACACTTAAACAAAGTTTAAGATTTAAAAGAGGTTAAAAGGAATGCCTAAAGTTGGAAAGAAGTAGAAAAAGAGTGAAGAAGGCTCCAATAACTATCACTGACCCGCAGTTAATCACTCTCCTCGCATCCTTAATTCCAGCTTTTATTTAGGTGAATTTTGGAACATTTATGTAGTAAGTGACACAGATGACATCCTCAATTGAACCTTCTATTATAGAATGGCGAGATTACCAAATTGCTAAAATACATAATAATCTAAATGTTTTGTTTTTACTTTTTGTTATTTATTTATTTTTGTTCTTTTCCCCTGTAAAGTCCATCTATTTTGACAACTGGAGTGGTTAAATGCTGTCCAAGTAACAAGACTAATCTAGTTGGAGGATAGTGTATGGGCTTTTGTGCAGTTTGAGGACCAAGACTACCAATTAAGCCGTTTGTACTGCATATAGTTATTCGAAATTGCAAGGGATCTGTAGTTAGGCTGACTCTTTGCTCCTAGAAGCATTAGAAATAAGATCAGGACTAAGATAAGATGATCATGGTCAGCTGGGTGTGTATTACCTCTAATGTTGTCCTCCTAATCAACTCTTAAAAATCTGCAGAGTGGACAACTAAAGCCAGTGACTATAACTAAGAGTAACATAAATAAAAAAATATTTTTATCATCCTTAATGAAACTGTAGGTGAATTATTGTTTGTATCAGAGTTCATAGAATAATAGCTAACCTATGACAGGTACTGACATCTTTAAATAAGTTATCTTTACTTGAGAAGAAAGCTAGAAGAAAACTGAATAGTTATGTAGTTGGACCAAATTAAATATGATGAAAATGATGAAACCTTCTAATGTGGCCTATGAATTAGTCTTCAATTTTTTAGGAGAAATTCCCAAAACACGCTACACCTTTCAATTTTCACGACACCCCATATGTTTTCACCCATCATTAAATGATAAATGTGGTTTGCACATGACATTCTCTAATGTCATAAATATTATGTTTGAAAAATAATTTTTGGAGAGAATTTAGAAAGATGGGAGAAAATGAAGTGGAATGGGCAGTATGTTGTTATTCTTTTGAGATTGTACGACTATTTTGGAAATTTAAGAATAAGTGAATGTCATGTGCAACGCACATAGAGATATAGTGAATTTCTCCATTAAAATTGGTGATTTACATATGTTGAAAAGTGGAGTTGTGTTGTGGGACATCATAGTCGAGTAGTAATCCGTAATTACCTTTTATTTATTTATTTATTTATTTATTTTGTAATTGTAGATATTGAATCACTGTCTTACTGTATCCAGTTTTATTGTTTCTGCGCATACATCTTTGTGAATTTTTTATTATTGATGTGAAAGAATTATGCTAACAATTGTACTAGAAGGAACCTTTATATAAGATATTTAGACTAGAAATAAGAAACGAACTAGACTAGGAAACCAAATTAAACTTTCCTAACACCTTTCCTAATTCAATATTCTTGATCTGTATTTATATTTTCCATCTCTATTTTTGTTATGATTATTATTGATTTCTTATTGCTACTAATAGCATCTGACTTTGGCATAGTTCAGTTATTTAATGTATTGGGATCTTTCATTTCAGCTTCCATTTCTCTTGGGTGTTCCCATCTTGGAAAAGCTTGCTGCACCAATGGCTCCACTTTTTGTTGGTCGAACCGGCAGTCAGTTGTTCCTAGCTGATGATAAACCCAACAGACCACCACTTCTTTTAAGGATGACATCTGATTGTGAAGATGGAAATTTTATGTAAGTAGAGTCAGCTTTTCAGTAGTTGAGGATTTTCTTCAACAAAGCGATCTAATGACTATGTTATGTCTTTGCAGATCAGCCCTTGGTGCTTTTAAATGTCGCACTGTTTATGCTAATGTATCTTATGACCGTATCCACCACATTTTATCTTTTTACTTGCAAAATTTGCTACCAGTTTTAACGTTTTTATTCATTAATTTTCTTTTCCGGCGTTAAATTAAATTCTTTAACAGTACAAAGATATGGTTGGGTGGCGGACATCCTCCATAAGGAGAGAGATCGAACTTTGTAGGGTGAGTTTGATTTTCTCATCTACTGCTTCACATCCTGATTTATTTGTTTTCTTGCACTGTTACTTTCATCCTGAAGTGGTAAACTAGTATTACAAACTTTCAGACCTAGAAGAAGCTAAATTATTATAATTATCTATGGTTTTATGTGAGACGGTGCAACATTTTTTTCTCGAGTACGAACACGAAAAGAAAAAAAACAACAATGATGACACAATGAGTTAAGATTTCTACATCAGAAATGGGGAGAAAACTAATAATAATTCAGCACCCAAATTTGCTGGGAGTCCTGGAAAATCAGACCTTTTGTATTTTATGATGCTTCAACTTGAATCAAGAGGATATGTTAAAAAGTTGTGGAGACAGAAGTGTGAAGGCAGAACCCTGTTTTTTATTATTATTTATTTTTAAATTAGGGTTAGAGTTAGGGTTTGACAATAACATTAGGATAGAAAAAGATAAAACTAATACGAAAGACCTGTAGGACAGCTTCACAGTCAAGTACCCATGCATGTTGGTGTACTTAAGATTTATTGCAACTCTCGCGGTATATTCAAATCCACGGGGAATCATAGTCCAAATGAAAATCTTTGAATTTCCATCAAGCAAATGGGTTTGTATTTATGTTCTCCAAGTTCACGGATCCAGTATTAGTGTTGCCATTTAAATGGTAACAGTTAGTTGCCATCTCTAAATTACCAGTCTCTACATATGCTTCTGCATCTTTTGATGTGTAGTTTATAATATATAGCCCCCTAGTCGATCTCTGGATGGATACAAGCATGTGGTAGATGTAGAGTATTGTCCCCCAGTTTCCTCAGATGGTCCTCACTTTCCTCCAGAAGCAGCCAAAGCAAAGGAGGCAGCGCAAAATGCACCAAACACACGAAATACCGCCGAGTATCATGAAATTATGGAAGGTAAGTCTCTTATGTCAACAGAAGTTGCTGATGTTGTAACTGCTCAGTGTGTGTCCTAAAGATTACATGACAGTTTGAGTCTGTTAACAGAGGAAATGATCCGCGGCTTACAGCAATTGGGATGGAAAAAAGTAGATGTCAGCTTCCACTCATCATTGTGGCCTTTTTTGGCACATAATAACATTCATGTACGATCTCAACTTAATTTTCTACTATTGTGATTCTTTTCTGTTTTTGAACTCGATTGTTGTTTGGCGTACAGGTGAAGAATGAATGGCTTCACAATGCTGGTGCTGGTGTGGTTGCTCATGTTGCAGACACCCTCAAGCAACAAGAATCATCCCCGTTTATAGCCTCGAGCTTATAGCACGAAATGTATGATACTGTACCTATAACTTGAATATAAGATGAAATTATGACATCATTGGCATGTGATATAGTATTGTCCATAGCAAAATTAGGGGTCATTATGAGTTACGACTCATATAAGATGTCTAAAAATACATAACTACATTTTTCGATTTCCATAACATTTACACCGGAGAAATTCTCTCTTTCGTTGTGAGCTTTGCACTTGGCATTTTCTACCCAAGATTTTGGAGAAATTTGAAAGATGGAAGAAGATCAAGTGAAATGGTAATTAGGTTGAAGTTCTTTTGAGATTATAAGAGTATTTTGAGAAATTAAGATAAAAGAAACACATAATGAAAGAGTGAATTTATTGTTTAAATAGATTATTTAGTGTAAATGTTGCAAAAATCTGAAAATATAGTAGCTCGTTTTGAGACATCATAACTGAATGGCTATTCCTAATTGTTATAACATAAAATTGTTATAGCAGGAAACTTGTGGAGAGATCCAGGAATGCCTCAAATGTAATAATGTAAAATAGGCGGATAAACTTGTTTTTTATTAGCAAACGTAACAACCGAGACTTGAACTTGAAATCTCAAGAGAAGTAAACGTCTTAAGCCACTTGCTCTGTTGATGATCGTTAGATATACTTGTAATTTGGTGTGAATTTTCTTAGATAGGAAAGTCAAGACTCATCATGTATAGGAAGAGTTTGTAACATTGATTTGTCTATTCCTGAACCAAAACTTTACTGTAACCTCCCATTCTGAATTTAACATAAGGTTTGTATACCACTTTTCTTCCTCGTATGTAAGTGTAAAAGAAGTCCCATATATATAGGTATAGTTCAGATTGGGGAATTCAAATTACCATGCATTTTATATATTACTGGAATTTAGAATTTTGGAATACAAATTTTTGGAAAGTTAAGATTTATGCTTTTGGTGTCGTTTGGTACTCCGATTTTGCATTGTAAAGTGACAAAGTCAAATGTAAAGTTCATTTTACTATGTTTGGATAAAAAAGTCAAAGGACATAGAATGTAAAATAAAGATTTCCAAAATCCAAAATCCCCC
>JAYMSZ010001819.1:0-13344 GCA_036897665.1 Pelargonium citronellum
ATCTTCTGGGGACTTTGGGGACTTTGAGCCATGGGGGAGTTCATTTCCCATGTCTTGCTAATCTCGTCTGCTTCATGAGCCAACCTTGCCACGTGTCACCTTCTGAATGGTTTATGATTATTTCCAAATTTTTGGCTGAAACAGTATGTTATAAAGCAAAGTTAGCGGCACATATGTTTCGGAAATGATATGGTGAAAATTTTTGTTGGAACGACGGACTTGTAACTACATGGATATAACAGATGATTCTAGCTATGTAGGAAACCAAGAAATAGTAAAGGTTGAAGCATTAATTAAATTCCTTATAGGTATGAAGAATTAGTGATTTGTTATATTATGCATACATAAATCAACATTGTCGTGCATATGAAAAACTATATAAATGAAGGGCAAAATATATGTACGTGGTAGACATTTGGTTGCAACAACACAATACTTGTACCCAATAACGGAAAATGCGATATAGTTCATATAGGCTAGATAAATAAAAGAATAAGAAAAGAAAAAAAACTATTTAGATGAAAATTTTTTCCAAACACCACTGTTGCGATGTGATATGGGAGTGCACCATACACTTGGGCGGCACAATGCGACCTTGGATGATGCACACGGGTAAGTAGGAGCCCAACGGCGAAGGAAGAAAAAAGTGGATTGGAGCGCATTCTGCCGACCTTCGATGTCGCATATACGGATTCGGTGTCGTGTAGTGAAAGTTGGGGTCTACAAAATGCAGTTGAGGCCGGTGGACGATGTAGGTCTGCATCGGCGGGATTGGTGATGTATTTTGCGGACTTGTGAAATGTTCGCCTACACAACATTGGATTGCTCTGGAGACCAAGGATTTGGAGGACGTGGACATAGGGCGGAACACATCCAGTTGTGCATCGTCATGGTACTTATGAAAACTTGGATTCATTGAACTTTAAAAATTTATATGTTTGAAATAAGTAATAAGTTGGGCCTGTTTAATAAGAAAATGATAATATGTAATAAAGGGCAGTGAAATTTTGCAACGTTGAAATGATGTGGTTCATACAGATAAAATAACATAGTAAAAATACACGATTAACGCGTTCATTAATTTCAGTGTCAGGTAACCCAATTTATGCACAGTGCCGTAATGTCTCAGTTGTTGGAAACAATTGTTTTTGTAGATGTGTAGTGGGAATTTGTAAGACGACATAATTTAGTGAGCAACTACTTTCGCCGAAGATCGAAAGTTAAATTAAAAGTAACAACAAAATGCATCGTTTCTGATAAATACATGTAGTATATTATGCATAAGAACAAAAATTGGAGAAATTTTGTAGAATTAATTTCACTATAGTTTCAACATGTACACAAGAGGACATGAAGCCAAATAGTTGTCATAATGATAGGTAATGTTAAATAGTAGTAATGAAGCCTAATACGAATGCAGTGCAACAGACCGATGCATATAGCTCGAGATTATTTGTAATCTTATTGAGTAGGCCAACTTATTAGATAATGAGAATACCTATTTATTGTACCAAATTTCAAGAAAATTTAGTTGTATCCTCAAGACTAATCAACTGGAACATATTTTTTTAGTGTTATCTGACGAGGCAAATTGGGTAAACAAACTAGTACGTATAACACGTCCGATGGGTAGGCGAATTTATTAACACGTCTGAGAACCATGTCTTCAATGAATAGACCACTGGACACACACGTTAGGTTGTGATAAAAGAAAATGACATGACAACATAAAATGTGTGTAGATAAATCTGTGAAATTGGTGTGTTCCTTTACAAATTGACATTATTATACATTGTATGGGCAATTATTTGAGGCTAAATATTTGGAATAATTAATTTGCTGGTTGTCATGCACGCAGCCGTAACAATGTAAGAGTAACGTGCAAATTACTCATACAGAATGTTTGTATCTATGGTGTACTGAGAATAAATGTGGCCAAACTAGAATGTAGTAATATATTGCGTACTATAGAAAATGACAGTTACGCATCGATTGAGCAAAATCCCAAATAGATTGAGAATGATGAAATAAGGATAATCAGGTAATTATGTGGACCTCGGATTTATTGTTAGCTATAGTGTCAGCAAACGAGCAACCTATATCTAAATTACAATGATAAAGATATCTATTTAGTTATGCACTGTACACCAATGGTGCGCATCGTACTAATTATAAATAAATAGTAAATTGTTTAGTTGTACTAAATTCATATTGCATACTTGGAAAAAAGTATAATGCTACAGTTAAATAAGTAAGTACAGGGAGTTTGACATATGTAATGAGTATTTATATTGCAACTATATAAATTATTCATAAACTGCATTGACAAACTTTTGAAATGAATGGCATTGTTTTTTAACATAACGCAAAAACCAGAAGTTTGTTACACATGAAACGAAAGTTGTCCCCAGAAAATAATGACATAAGCAATTGCTAAACACATTGTTTGAGTTCACTGACCATTTGGTTGACTTGTGTAATGATGATGAAATAGCCAACAAGAATTGGGGTGACGAAAATAGCATCAGAACTAGGGAAAGAATTTTTAATATTCCAAATATATACGTAGGTGATGAGTTTTTTTTTGTATAATACGTTACATGTTTGTAATGTAAAAAATAATAATGAGTAAATATTGGGTGTGCTTCATTTAACCGGACTGCACTTAGTTATCTATAGGATACAAGTTAAAATTGTCGATGTAGTTATACGACAAATCTTGATTCTGAAAAGTGTTAGCAAAGAAGCACAAAAGTGTTGTATTAAATAGTATACTAAACGGTGAATCGAAATTTGTCAATAACAGTTAAACACGTCACGCACGGAACGAATGACTTTGCGACACGTGGTAATTACAAAACGCTTACAGTGTGCACACCCGCAGGGTACCAAAATCGAATAAAGTACAAATGAAAGGGAGTAACAAGTACACCGATAAAAACAAACAACTATATGCAATAAGATTTAAAGGCACAAGGATTGAAGAAATCAAATGTATGCACACAAGAATTAGCAAGAGTAGACCAGATTAGAGTGTTATCAATAGCGTTTTGGGAGGGAAGCAACATCAAATCCGACTCTTCAGGTCAGCCCGGTCGAAGGCTAACCGCAACAACTGAAGGCTTGAAAAGAGCGAGGACATTGTTAGGCGAAGCGGTGGAGCTATAGTGGAACTGCAAACAGACTACGTATAAGGTAAGGGAAACAGTTACAAAATAGTGACTTTCATAAAAATATGAAACGAAGCTGGATTAATGAATAGTATCTTTAACCGGGAAGCAACGTTTTGGTTTGTGCAGCAAGAACTGGTGAGCTACAGACAAGGGAAATGGCTGGGTTGAATGCCAAATTCGTGGAAAAGAAAATGGATGACAGTGGAGACCAAAGGCAAGAGAAGTACACAGGACGAAGCGATATAAGGGATAACGAGTTTGCAGTTTTCAAGTAAGTAAGGAGACAATTACAAATATTGTCACATATGTGTTTTATAAAATTAACATGTTCAAACCTAATGGTACGCCAATCAGCAGGGTTGGACACACGAATTTTAGTAATTGTGGTAAGAATCTGTTTATCGTAGTGTTTGTTTGGTTTACTCTGAATAGTTTAGCTTCTTGTTTGGCTGTCAACAAGGCAAACGATCAGTTCAAACTGTTTAACTTTCAGTATATCAACTGCATAATTTCAGAAATTGCATAGTAGCGGATGAAATGTTGTTAACATTTCAGAATATTAGGGAAAAGTTGAAAATAGGAAAATACTAATTTGCTTTGGCGGTTTGGACATGGTTGCAGTGGGGTGTGTTAGTGGTGGGTTGTATAAGTTGTAGTTTAAATTGATTAAGTAAATATTTTACATATTCATGCCACGACTTTTCCATCCGTTAACTGTAACGGAAAGCTATTCTCTATCATCATGTGCATTGCACATGACTTATCATTCTTTTGTAATTCCAAAAAGTTTTGTTATTATATTTTTAGTGTAGTTGTAATTATTGTATTAATAAAGAGCGCAGGAAAATGTATGTGTTTGAAATTATGTTGTCGGATTGTTCAAATTTGAGGTAGTCAAAATAAAACAATGAGTAAGGGTACAATTTAATTTGTTCAAATTTTATTTCTTCCACGTTGGCCGGAATCTTCAAAGTTGGAGAATCCGGCACCAAATTGCTAACATTTATAGTTTGGGGCGATATTTTTGCAAATATTTAAAAAACTTTAGTATAAAGAAAAAGTGTATTTTAAGACAAAAACAATACCATTTCTGCCATGTGCAATGGACATGATGAGAGAGAGTAGTTTTCCGTTAAATGTAACGGATGGAAAAGTCATGACATTGTTTAGGTGGGTATTTGATGTGAAAAAAAGTTATCTTGGGGAGTTGATGAGAAACAAAATTATAAGCACTCATGTCATTTACGTCAAGAGTATTTAGTAGGAATGTGAAACTTCCCCTAATTATAATGTATGAAAATAATGTGCAATAATATATTATTGGCCATGTACTTATTGTTCACTCATAGGGGTGTCCTTGTTTACGAAAGGTTAATTGGGATTTTTGGCAGATTTGGGTCTGACTAAAGGTTTAAATGAAACAAAAAGTGGGACGGCACAACGCCATATGAGAAAATTATTAGTACGAAGTAAAACATAAATTTTTTTTTATAAAATGAGCGAGGGTTAATATTTCCTTAACTATGAAGTTACTAATGTAATGGACTTTTAAAAGTACACGACATGTTCTTATGTGGCAATCAAAGTGGTGGGCTTATTGTTTATAAATTGTGAATTGGGATTCTAGGCAGATATATGGATGTGTAATGGAGTAATGTATAAAAATATTGGGATTTGAAACACCCTTATAAGGCTCTTATTAGTAGACATTAAATCTATATTTTGGTTTTATAAAATGATATAGGGTTCATAATTATTGCAATTATGAATGAAATAATTAATAGCCTTTTGATATTAATTATACGACCTTATCTTAGTTTTCAATCATAGGGGTGGGCTTGTAGTTGCGAAACTGGGAATTGGGCTTGTTGTCATATTTGCCCTTGTATAATGGTTTGTAATTTACCAAGATTGGGATGTCAATCAGGCTGAAAAGGCTAATGTAAGTTGAAAGTAAAACAGAATATGTGTTTTAAAAATTGACACAGGGATCATATGTAGTGAAATTATAAGGTCATACAATAACGGGTTTTTCATATTATTTGACATTTCTAATTTTGTGTTTCATAAGGGCCGGGTTTGATGTTTAGTAAACTTGTTTGGACTTCCAACCACATGTAGGCCTGTGTAATTATATAAAGTTTAAAAATGTTGACATAGGAAAAGGCCATACAAGGCTATTAATATTATAACGTACAAAATTGTATATGTTTTTCTTTTGGCCAAATGACATACGGTTGAAACTTATTGCAATGAACATTGTACTTACATAATGGCTATGTGGTAGTATTGGAAATGTTATTATTTGTGGGAGTTATTAGGGTTGGGCTGCTAGCTAAAAAAATCAGAATTGGGCTTCTATGCAAATATGTGCAACTGTAATGGTTGTGAAATTGAAAAAAATGTAGGAATGAAAACAGCATATCACGATACTAATTAATTGTTGTTTGAACTAGTACATAGGATTCATTTTTACACAAATTATAATATAAAAAAATAAAGGCATGTGATATTATATTACATGTTGTTAGTTGTTAAGCATACGGGTGGATTTCTAGTTTAGGAAAACCCAAATGGGCTTCATGCAAGATTTGGGCATGTGTAATGGTTTAAAGTTTAAAAATAACTGGAATACCAAAACGCCATATAATGATATTATAAGTATAAAAGTCAACAATATATTTATTTTCATAAATAAGAGAGACTTGGCCTGATCCATAAATCAACAACGTGGGTCGAATTAGCCTAGTGGACATGACGGGAGACGAGGGTGGGGTCGAGGGGGCATATTGTTAAATAATTTTGTAATGATGCACAAGTCAACATAAATGGCACAATGACAAGAACTTCGCGCAACTAATGCAAACATTGTCAACAAGAAGATATGCAAGGTTGTCGGGGGAAGAAATTTAGTCAATATAACAATTGTATGTGTTGTTACATTCCCTCGATATAATCATAACACATGTCTATACGGGATTTCGGTAACGATTGCAACTAGGGCCTACGACATATAGTACTTAAAAGATGATAAATGAGGTATCCAGCCCAATGTAATTGACATAAAATATGTTGTTATGTAGAAGGGAGTGGTTGAAGAACAATATAGCCATTAGGCGAATGGGAAGATTCACAGAAGCATCAATGGAGGTATGGCAATTGAAGCATGAAATGGTTAATTTCCAATACATGGCACGATGATAATAACAGATGTGTTGTTGTAGAAATTGGCCCGAGATTGGGCAATTGAAAAGAAAAGAAGAACCAAGAACAAATCCACAGTGATGACCAATCTGTTCCAAGAACCAAACAGAACCAGTAAGACAAAAAGGGTACGTGAAGATTGGTATTTAATTAAAGTGCAAATACATTATAAGTTTGTATTTTAAAGTATCATGAATTCATATTGCAGCTACCTTTCTCGACCAACTTCAGACCAGGACGATTGTTGGAACTAGCCCTATCACCAGAACAACGTGCTGCTGTAGAGGAAATGGGTTTTGTATCGTTGTTTACCCACCAATGCAAGGTTGTGCATAGGTCGTTCATTCTAACATTGTGCAACAATTTCAATCCAATCAGTCGCACAATTAAGGTACACGATAAAAAACATGTTATAACATCAGCCGACGTTGGAAGAATACTGGGGATACCAAAGGCGGGATTGGTGGTACCGAAAAAGACAAAGGACTGCAAAGTGCCAGACTATTTAACTCAACGGTATGGTGGAATAAAATTTAAGAAGTTTTATGTTGAACTAACAAACAATGATGATCACGATAGTCAGGTGTTCAGAGAAGATGTGATGGCTTTAGTTATTGGATGTTTTTTATTTCCTAGTGGAATGGAAGTCATTGCTCCTTCTCAGCTGCCCATGCTAACGATCGTTGGTAACAGCTGTAAGTATAATTGGGCACAGGCAGTGCTCAAATTTATTTGTGACGGAAATGTTACGTTTAGGGGAGTTGCCAGAAAGAACAGGAACAACATGTATGTTCCACCAACTGCACTAACGAGGAACATCAACGGATGTGTGCATGTGTTGCTGGTAAGTTCATTAGAAGACTAACATGAAACTCAATTTGGCTATTTGGTAGTCCAACTTATGAGTAATTGTAATAGTTGTCAATTTTAAACAGTGTATTATGGTGTGAACAGATTTACTATCTTGAAAAATATTTCCATGACGAGCGTGACAACTACCAAGGGGTAGTTCCGTTGGTGTACTGGACTGATGCGTTGATACGAGAGAAGATTAAACAAATTCGCATGGATACAGCAATGCATCAAGTGTTGGATGAGGTTAGTACAGGGGTATGGAAGTGAAATTATTTATAGGTCTGTGAAAGGTAGAAAAGTTGTATGGGAAAAATACTGCAATTCAATGTGTAAGTGATGCTTCCTAACTAGGAATGTCAATCAAATGTAGGACGAAGAAAACGATGTTGCCAACGTGGATCTAATAAACAAAGTGTACGAGAAACAGATAGTGGAGAACATGCAATATGTGGAGGAGTGCGAAACGGATACAACACATCCAAATGTGTCCCTCATACAAGTTGATGAGGTGCGAACGATACGTACGTTAATAAATATGAAGACATGCAGACAATTGGGAATGATGTCGTATCATAATGAAGATGGTATCGTGCAAAAAATATGCGAACGTGTAACATACGCAAACAGGTATTGGCCACAACATAAATGTCCAAGTTGTCGTGAAAAGTGAATAATCTGAAGTAAAAAATAAGGATATTTAGGTGTTTCAGTTGTTGTAATTGTCTGTGCTGATGATTACAAGATCACATCAGGGAGGAGGTCGTTGCTTTGTTTGGGGATGCGACGCTGAAGTCATACGTTGCACAGACATTTGTCATTCCAGGAAGTAAGATTGCTAGGGAGGTACGTTCCCTGAGCATGACAATTAATTAAATCATGTGTATACTCGCAAGTAGATGTTAGTTGTTGTTGCAAATGACAGATACGAAGGGAAATCATTATGTCGTTCATGTAGGGTATGGATTTCGTAGTGAAATGGATAAATTACACCAACCGTAAAACATGTCGCCGAGTACATGTCCTGCCGTTAGTGATATCTGTAAGACAATTTCGAATAACTAGTTTAATAAATACAAATGAAACTATAATCAATGCTTAATCTATGTTGCGCTGTGTGTAGGACATGGTGACATCGGAGATGTGTATCACCAATGTAGTAGCCGGAAATTTCTGGGGTTACAATCCATCTGGGAATGTACCCCTTACGAACATCCACCCTGCATTTTATGACGAAACATATCTCGGACACAGGTTACGCGACATGGATGCGGTACAATTAGACAATTTTAAGGTTTTGTTAATGACATGGGTACGACATGGCTGCATATATAAAACTAAAGTTATGGCTGTGTACTGTGTGCAGGTTTGCATTCCGTGTAATGTTTTAGATCACTGGTTCGTAGTCGCATTCAATGTTTTGGAAAAAAGGTTCGACATATTGGACCCCGACAGTAGGGCGTATAATGAATTTGGAAAGCCGATGAAGCAACATGTTGTTGACAACTTCATTAATAATATGGTACACATGCTTAAATTGTGGCCAAAAAATTAGAATATGTTAACAATAAAACATTTCCTGGATATTGGTTTAAAGGCTTACAAGTTGACAATGGTTTTCATTAGACGTCTCTGATGCTGAAGATGATAGGGATATGCGACTCACAGGACAGATGCTGCGTCAACAATGCTGAACATCCCATCAAAATTGTTAGACATGATGTGCATCCAAAGAAGCCAATGTAAGTATATGGTATTGCAAGTTATAAAGTATAACAAGTAAGCAGTTTTCATTATTAGTTTTATATGAACAATGATTCGGACAAATATAACTATACAAGAACTAAGAAATACAAAGAAATGAACATGGAAAAAAATTAACTTTTATAATGCGATTGATGTACACGTTTTTAAATACCATACTTCGGTAGACATAAAATATGGTAAACAATTATCGTACATGGCATGGAAGTGAATATATGATTTAAAGTTGATCACATGGTAGGAACCAGGAAATTTTGATTAGGGGAAAACTAATGTTATTATTTAGTTTGAAAAGTTGACCGTGTTATTTGCCTCCGTACAAGGGAAACGAGCATTGAATACTGTTGATATGGCAATAACACAACGTTGTAAGGTTGTAATTGCAAATTAGGGAAACATATCTTGTTTCGATTATAAAATATATGGGACAATAAGAAAGACGATGAATATGAAATTTGTTTGACCGGTGTGGACAAGGTTTGCAGTGGATTGTGTTATTGGTGGGATGTATGCGTTTTAGCCATGGCCCTTCCTGACATCTCGAAGGCACGGGCCAAAATAATAAAGTGGGGCCCTATTTGATTTAAAAAAGATTGGACGTAAATTTTAATGTAAATTACGTTTGAAACTTAGGTGAAAGGGAAGTTGCAAAATGTATACGAACAACAAAATAATGGGTTAGAAGATCAAAATAATGAAAGTATTCGATTTTCATCGTATCGTACTTTGGTACAACGATATGTATTAACATGAATGACATTTGGTTTCAGCAATGACGCTGCGGCGTATGTGATCAACTATCTACGCTGGTATGGGGGAAATGCTGCTGAATGTGGTCGGTTGGTTGAACTAAGTGCAATGGACGACGATAATATGAAACAATCGATACTTGCTTCCATTGTAACTGATTATGCGATAGCGCATAAATGAGTGTGTAAACAAGTGAACTAATCATATATGATCGGATACTGTAAAACTTTGGGATAATGACGTGGAAATTGTGTGCGGGAATAAATGCTAACGACATAAAGAAAATGCAATATTCGTACTGCGGAAATTATATATAGGTCAATAGCATGCACGGAAGCCCAAGGTAACGAGCAGGTAATGTGGGGAAGAAATTAAATTCATATATTATCTCCTTCAAGTGCACAGGTAGTAGGCACGCCAAATGGTGTGAGGGAATGACAAACTGATTTGTAATGAGGGGTGCATGTAGGAGTAAAAGAATGTAACAGTGGGCCGAATATGTTAACAACATGCATAACAGATAAGACTATTTAAACGCAGGCAGTTGCAACAGGTAAAACCAATGTCCACTGCAACAATTTTGAAACAAGTTGAAACACGTCATATTTTTTTGTCTTCACCATAATTTGTGCAACATGTATAAGACCTTTGAAGCCTTGAAATTATGGTTTTGCACAACAATTGCAAATATATGAATAAAGTTCTAAGCCAAAAATATGAAGTTCCACAGGAGTAGAGTCACAAGAATAAAACTCGGCAAGGTGAAGCGACCGTGTTTTGTCAAATGCCTTCAAACAATGAAGAGGAGTCAAGCATGCCATACGAAGGAATAATTCTGTAGTACAATCACTGAACCGAGGATGGAACTTTTGAATTTGATTATCTATAACAGAATAGAAGAAGTAATTCAGATAGTTAAAATCTTTTATACTAATTACTATAAAGAATATTATTAGAAAAATAGTAATAAGTTATGAATTATATATTAATAGTATTAATTATAATATTTTATAGTAATTATTATAATGTATATTATTAGAAAAAGAGTTATGAGTTAAGAATTATATATTAATAGTACTAATTAAAAATGCTATGTGTTTCATCGGTTCGATTTCGGATCGACTTCGAAGGGGAGGTATCAGATCAATTTACGCCTGAAAGGGGAATTCGACAAGGATACCCGCTATCCCCATATCTATTCTTATTATGTGCGGAAGGTTTGTCAGCCCTCATTCAGTTTAAAGAGCAACGAGGATTGATTCATAGTTGCAAGATTGCTAAAAACGCCCCTGGTATCTCGCATCTTTTCTTTGCAGATGATGCACTAATTTTCTTTAAAGCTGATAAAAATGAAGCTTCAGAAGTGAAAGATTTACTACGTATGTATGAGGACTGCTCGGGCCAGTGTGTGAACTACCATAAGTCATCTCTCACTTTCAGCTCCAATACGGAACCAGACCTGCGCAAATCTGTTGGTGATATTTTGATGGTGCCGGTGGTCAACAGCTTTACTTCTTATTTGGGAGCTCCAGTAGGCTTTGGGGGGCAGAAAGTTCGGGTGTTTTCAGATATTATAGACCGAGTCAGAGCTCGTATATCGACTTGGTCCTCGAAGGCTCTTTCCAAAGCGGGTCGTGAAGTTCTTATAAAATCCGTAGCACAAGCAGTTCCCATTTATGTAATGGGTATCTATATGTTACCAAACACTATTTGCTCAAAATTGGAACTTGTGTTAAATGATTTCTGGTGGAAGACGGGTAACAAAGCGAGTGGAGGCATTCATTGGGCAAGATGGGACTATTTATGTGAAGGAAAGGTTGTAGGAGGTTTGGGATACAGAAAAATTCGCGAATTTAATTTAGCTCTCCTCGGAAAGTTAGCATGGCGCTTAATGACGAACCCGAATTCTTTACTTGGTCTGATCTTTAAAGCTAAATATTATCCGGATTGCTCGTTCCTTGAGGCTTCTATGGGTCAAAATCCTAGCTATATTTGGCGGAGGATCAAAGCAGCCTGTCAAGTCATTAAAGGAGGCAGTGTTATTCGTATTGGTTCGGGATCAAACACTCTTGCAGATTCAAGTGCTTGGATCCCTACTTTGCCAGGATTTATTCCAAATTTAGCCTCAGGAGTTAGTCAAGCAGATTGTAAGGAGTTGCGTGTGGCGGACCTCAGGGACCAATCCTCGGGCGAGTGGAGTATCGACCATCTTAAACGCTGGTTTTCAGAGGATACATGGAAGGAAATCATCCGTATTCCTTTGAGTAGACGGGAGGTACCGGATATATGGGTATGGCATTTGAAAAAAACGGGCATTTACTCAGTCAAAAGTGCCTATCTTTTGCTTACCCGGAAGCCAGGTACAGCTGGTGGGACTCCAATGTGGAAGAAATTTTGGTCGCTTCGAATGCAAAATAAGGTAAAAATCTTCTTCTGGCGGGTACTAAATGACTCCCTCCCGGTTCTTCATAACCTGATTCGTCGACGAGTAGATGTCCATCCGGAATGTCCTCGATGTGGAGAAGAGAGCGAAACAGTGTGTCACTGCCTCTTTCATTGCCGTTTTGCTCGGGGCGTTTGGAGAATGGTGGGATTAGAGAGTATCGCAATTCTGTCACACTCTCTGCAAGAATGGTTTCATGAAATTGGGAAGCTAGGTGATTCACAGCATCTGATTCGAGCCATATATATTTGCTGGGGTTTGTGGAAATCACGCAATGATGGAGTTTGGAACACTGTCTGGAAGCCTCGTGAGGAGATAATATCCATGGTTGATATGGTTTATTCAGCATGGAATATGGCTAGACTTCACCGAAATGCGAATAGTGGCAAAAAAATAGACAAGTCCAGCCCTTTGAATCAGCGTATCACAATGGGTCCAAGTAGTGGTCAAAATAATCAAACTCCTCCCATGAACAGATGGATACCGCCACCCAGAGGAACTCTGAAGGTTAATGTAGATGGAGCAACGTTTGAAGCAGAGGGAAGATCGGGTGGAGCCTGGGTTATCCGAGACTACACCGGTCGAGTCTGGGGCGGGGGCCGTGTGAGTTGGTCGGGCATTAGTGAGGCGCGGATATCGGAAGCAATAACGATAAGGGAAGCGCTTAGCTGGATTGAGGTTAGAGGATGAGGCTCTTTAGTAATTGAATCTGATGCAGAAGAAGTGGTTAAGGCTTTGCAGACCAGAGGGGAGGGTAACACCAGTGCCTTGGGTCTGATCGTTCAAGACGTTTTGTCGATTGCAGTTGATTTTATTTCAGTCTCTTTTAAGTGGGTCAGTAGGTCTGCGAATCAGGTGGCTCATGTTCTCGCTAGGTCATCTGCTTCTGTGTCAGGCACGGAAGGTTGGATAGGGTTACAACCTCCTATTAATGTAACTCAGTTATTAAATTTGGATTTGCCTTAGCTAAATAATATGAGATTTTTCCGTTCAAAAAAAAAATGTTTTATACTAATTATCATAATAAATATTATTAGATAAAGAGTTATAAGTTAAGAGGATTGAGGGTAGCCAAAAGTCATAATTTGGAGAGTTAAAACTTGATGCTCAAGAATTGCTTCTTTGCAAAGAAAATGGTGAGTCATTCTTACCAATTAC
>JAYMSZ010001820.1:0-13338 GCA_036897665.1 Pelargonium citronellum
ATATGCTATTGCGCCAATAAATATTACAATACAAAGTAGAGCCTTTGATCTTTTTCTTCTTCTTCTTCTTCTTCTTCTTCTCTTCAAAGTTTCTAATAATATTTCGAGCATAAACCGGATTTTTTTTAATGTCAGGCAGCTTCACTTCATTTAGCTGTCTTTTTATTTTCTGGGTGTATGCACTTTATTTTCTGTAAATTTCCCTCGGGATTTTTCTATAAATAAAGTGTTTTTTGCTTATAAAATAAAATAAAAAATGTCAAGGTATATGCTATCAGCATCCTCTTTTTCCTTGTAAAGATGTGTAGTACCTTATCATGAAAGTTGGCGAGCTCATGAGAATTGCCTTTCTGTTATAGGGGAAGAAATATTATATGGGATAAAACCATAGCGATTGGGAGAGGCAAGGCCAGGGTGCAGGGACTTCTGAGGACACCTTAGGCTTGTTAAGACTAGAGGGCCCCCATCAAGCCTTCATGTTGGTACTGTATGTTTACCTGATTGAATCTGTCTTACGATTTTTTCGTCATCTTTTACCTAAAAGCCTTATGAAAATCCTTTAAACTAGTGTAGTATCCCATGCTAGATTCTCTGTCTTGGTGGAGGGGTCCATCATTGTTTACAGAGTGTGTCTTTGGATCAACCAGCTTGATCTTATTAGGTGAACCTAGGTAAATTCCTAATTACGGTTTTGCTTGATGGTGGTACTACTACTAGCTAGTACTAGCCACCTGCATGCGTGAACAACCTGCCTAGGGAATTTGGTTATTGGATTTCCAGTACCGATATCGATAAAACCAACCTTAGATATCAGCATTCAGCTCTACAGTATACATTCATGAACTTGGTTTCCAATCATTGTCTCTAGTCTCTACGTACAAACAAAAACTGTTGGTTAATCTTGCTTAATGGGCAATCTTTAAAGGTTCGTCGTAGTTGTGTTTAGCATTTCTCTTTGCATTAGTCTCTTAAAAGCTTCAAGTATCTGATATTCTGCTGACCCTTATATGCCGATTTCTTTCTTATACGATTGAGCAACTTTCAATTTCCTTACTTTGACTTGTTGCTTAACTTTAGTTTATATTTCATTGGTATGAAATGCAAAGTAGCTAACTTATTGGAGCTGCTGCTAGCATGAGAAATAGATAGTGTGAAACACTAATGATGAAGGAAAGATATAAAGAGGTGAATTGGAGATATAATAATATGGAATGGTGTTGCATCTTTAGTGTTTTATCTGTCAGATGATGTGAAAGGCTAGGATTCTGGGAGATCAACATGGTGAAGAAAGAGTTAAACAAGATCTCATATCCATCACTCCCAAGAAAGAACCTCCCAATAGTCTAGTCCCTCTCTCTCTCTCTGTCTCTGTGTGTCTTTTGATTCAAATATTTCCTCCATGCACCACACCAGTGCCTAAGATCTTAGTTTGTCTTGATATGAACTAGGGCTCTCCTGTGCATGGCTCACGCGTTGAACAATAATAGAGAGAAGCTGTTAGAGCCTTGCAGCAGTGGACTCCATTATAGATGGAAAAGGGATAAAGGATCCAAGTACATAGATATATTCTAGTCTAAGTTGTATACATTTTAGTCAATCAACTATAAGTTTCTGCAGATAATGCCAACATACGTGTCCAGTGAAGCTTGGAGGAGAACATCCTTTTTTCCTCCCTGGTTTGTATGCATATGTTCTTCCTGAAACTAATCCACCATCACTCCCGATCAAATTTCTCAGTCTTCATGACAATTAGGTTGATTTTATTCTGTTTCTGAGTGAGTTTGTATTTTAAGGTAAATAGTTTCTCATCTTTGGAAACTCTTTTAGCGCACCAATAACATTGTTGTCATGCGATTTTGAGGTTACAAACTTACCTTACTAATGTGAGATTTTCGTGTACTGGGTCATTACTTATTGTTGTCGTCATAGTTTTCACTCATGAAAACAACCTTTAAACAAAAGTAGAGAAAATACCGTGTACTTAAACGGCTCACCCACAATAGACTCTTGTGTTATGACCAAAATATTTTGTAACATATGAGGGTTTTGTGTACAGGGTTGTTTTTTTCGTTATCTATTGTCATCGTCACAGGTTGAGTCAAGAAAACAACCTCTATACAAGAGTAGAGAAAAGACTAGGTACATAAACGGCTCACCCCTTAATAGTGAGTCTTGTTCACTAACCAAAATATGCTGTGATGTTTTAGATTTTTGTCTATTAGGTCGTCGTTTATTGTTTGAGTTAGGAAAACAACCTCTATACAAAATTAGAGAAAAGATTACTAACATAAATTCTCACCTGCAATAGTGAGTCTTGTACATCGACCAAAATATTTTGCAACTATGATTTGAAAGTCATGGTGTACTACTGTACTCAAACTTTGCAGAAGTGGGGACATATTATAATATTATATATGTAGCGATTGGACTGATGAGTCAGGGATGTATTGGATGGTTAAAATTTATCTTTCGAAACGTATGGGTGCAATTTGAGGAGGACAAGAATCTCATGATTCCCAATGGGCAGCAAAAGCTTCACTTAGATTTCAAGAATCCTATTGGTTGGAGGATAGTGGGTCCCCATCATAACGTGTCAACTTGGCATTTGTATATCCATTATTAAATCCTATCTTTTATTATTTATTTTACAAGTTATTCCTAAATAGATTATTTGTTTTATAGGTTACCCCTCTAGGCCTCTATGGTATACTCACACCCTTATGAGTTTTTTTCATTAATATTGTTATTGTTAGTGTTAGTGTTGAAGTGTTATCTCAAGAATCCAAGAAATGAAGAGAAAAAGTTTACACTAACCAATAAATTTATATAGTAGAGAAATGGAAATCTAAGCCAAATTAGCCACCAATCAAAACAGAACACATCGTTATGATTATTTGGATATGGCAGAGTGATTTGCGCCTATACCTGGCAATGCGGGTCGTGGGCCAAAACGGGCATTACCAAAAAAATACACATGTTTTTTTATCAAACTACTTTCCGTCATTCCTAATGTGTCTCAGCATTTAGTGGAACATGGTAAGGCCAATAAGTCATTGCAAAATAAAGAACATGTGAGTTTTCCGGTTAGACCCGCGACCTGAATTGTCAAGTATATCTACGCCCATATATTTACTATGGTGGTTATGAGTGACAATAAATGAGTTCAGTTTTTCATTGATTTGGCTAAGCGTAGTCCAAAAAAACTCGTGACATAGATTCTTCTTCATTAATGGTTTAATTAAATTAATCATATCGTTCAAAATATATTAAGAATGTGTGAAAATTTGATTGCGAACCAACCGACAAATCAATTGAGTTTTCTTAGAGAGCCAATTAGCAGTCAAATTAGATAAAACCCGATAAAATTTGGATTGATCACTTTTTATTTTCCTTAATATGACTTGACTAATCAGAGTGGTCAAACCAATGATTTGATCCAGGAATCGAATTAACTTATGATCTGATTTTTAGTGTCGGTTTGCACTGCTGTATATGACTGGTTTAATATGATATACATGAAAAATCTGTGGACACTATTGATACTAATGATACAAAAAGCTGTTCTTTTGAGAAATTTCTTTATCAAACTCAACTCCAAGATTGAAAGAGAAGTGTATATGGTCTAGAGATTGGATCACTAGTTGATGGTCTTCCATGAGAGTTTGATGTGGAGAACAAGTAGAAGAAATCAAAGTGGATGACATGAGTTGATGGCCACGAGAAAATGATAGGAATATAGAAAGCTTGTTTTGTTTGAGGCCGACCACGAACAATGTCTCCTAATTTGCATTACATATATGAATTATTATCGGTCATGGCTCAACTAGGTCTAACATATCTGCATACTTGATATGTATGCGTATATGGGACTGTATGTGTGTATAATTTGTGGTGCATTTTTTTATTCTCAGGTGCAAGTATAGTGGCATATCAGCATATGTGGACAAGGACGATCACTGAAGAGATAACATTAACAGCGTATTACTCGGAATTGAAGCCGAAAGGGATTGAGAATAGGTCAATTTTCTCTCTAACTTTGTCTCTTTTGTTTTCTTCAAAAAAAAAAAAAAAAACTTTGTCTCTTTTGTTGAATTGTTGTGGTTTCATTTGTGTCCATGCATGAGTGGACACACTCTAGTTTGTGGGCCTCTTTCGTTTTTCTGAGCTCTTTTTTATTTTCCCGCGAGAAACTAATTATTTTTCTGTAGCTGGTGATGACACCAGCTAAACTCAACAAAACTTCATTTCATAATATTTAATGTGTTTTGCATTTCCATTTATTTATTTTTGTTTGATTCTTATTCCATTTACTATACGGGCATCGCATTATCATTGCCTTTGTTGTCGCCTTCTTCCTTGTGAATACACACCTTTCATATCTCATCTTCTTCCAAGATATTTGGGAGTGTTCATTTCGATATCTCCCTCCCCAACACGTTTGATATATCGAGTAGCTAGCACTTCCCGACATGTTATGCCAATCTTCTCCATTTTTCTCTGTATGGGTCTTGTTGACTTGTCTGCACTAACGAAGTTACATTTACGATAGATAGGTGATATTAATACTACTTCTACGCTCGTGAATATGTTAAGTTCGTGTCTCTCATTATGCTATTGTTGTGTCAAATCTGTGTAGTGAGTGCATGTATATGGGGGGCAAGGCTAAGGGCACAAAACATTGGTTAGGCAAGAGTCAGTGTGACATAACATTTTATGGACCAGTGAAACCAATCCTGTCTCTCTATAAGTTTTGATTCAGTCACATAAGTACTCGTGTTTAGAACAGTTTCCTTCTAAATCTCTTTTAAGGGTTTGTTTTGGGTAACTTTTTTTTTTTTACTATCTTTTGATCCTTAGGATTTAGGACACCCCTAGAAGTTTAGACCCACTTGTTGTTTGATGCATATGTTGAGTACCAAGTTGCCTTTGGAGTTTGTGTTGACTCCAAAAATTACTGAGCCAACTTGAATTATGGATCCACTGGTCAATCGTAACTGCTGAGAGGTGTGGTTTGGAGTTTTAACCAGATTTGGAATATGAAATTTACTTGGACTATTCGGGTTTTGATAATCTGAGCAGTTTGTTCATATACAATATATACTGTATAGGTAAATCTAGTCAAAGTTGTTGTGCAAACTGCACACAAGAAACATTATTAAAGGATGTTGACAAGAACCGTGTCTCATCACATCTCATATTAGAGTTGACAATTCGAGTTTAGATTGAGTTCGGCTTTTTACAGGTTCAGGTTGGAAATGTATGATCTGAACCCGACACGAAAGGGTTGCAGGTTCGTGCGGATTTGCCCGACCAAATCCGTAAACTAATATGGTCTATTTTATGTCATCCGAATCTGCAAAAATGCGGATTGGGTTTCAGGTGGCCGCAAGTTCGGGTCCAAAGTGATGAGTTTAAAATAGAAGTTTAGAAGTCATGTTTTTAAGTATTGTTTTTGAGTTGTTTCAACTTGCAAGCACTGATATGGATTATGTCAATAAATCTACTTATGGTTTGTTTAGTAATTTAGTGGGTTTTGAGTTTTGACTGAAAGCAGTTTCTGTCAGTGAAATTTCATTTTGAAGTTTTTGCCTTTTTGGGTATCTTTTGTCATAGATCTATGGTTAAAAAAAAATTGTACCTTCAACTATATAAATGTATGAGTTCATAGTCCTGAACATATTTTTTAATGTTTAGACTCTTTTTTCTAAGAAAATTCATCATTTTGTTTAATAATCTTCTATTCAAGTTATTCTTAAGTCGATTTTGTGCAACTTTTCGTGAAGAATTTTTAGTAATTTTTGTGTTAATATTATTTAGATTTTTGAGAGAGGAATGTATCGATGACTTCCGCTCACCTGTTTTCAATTATTTTACAGTGTTGAAGGTTCAGAAAGATTTAACTCATAAATTTACATAGGTGATTGTTTAGTAAGTGGATTTCAAAATTTTGACACATTTTAGCAATTTTTCTTGCTTAAAAGTCGTATTACCAAAAAGTTCATTTGCCAAACAAACACTTGGTAGTAACTAGAAAAATATCCCCTTAGAAGTTTTCACATTACACACAAATAGATTCTGCAAACACATATTTTGTACATATATATGTGTAGGGTAGGGACCATTTACTCACAATATTTACTCACCAATCATGATCCACACATACACTTACATGTGAAGATTTAAATTTGGAGACATGCTGATTGCTCCCAAGATTTTGCTTACTTGTGACATGATATGGTGAGAGAGTATGTGCTTAAAGGACCAAAGGTTTCTCAAATCACATGATGTTGAGACACAATAATGATGCATGTCATGTGTGAGATTCATATTTTGTTCATTAATTTTTCCATTCTATTTTCTTCTTCCTCTCTCATCTCCCACTTTCACTCGCATATGTACGTTAATGTATGGATGCCCTTAACTCCACGATTCGATGTTGCTCTCCTCTTTTCGAGAAATGTTACTCCTCTCTTTCTTCTTCCCTATATTTACCTAGATTCTCCAACCCTTCCATTTGTAGTAACAAAAACATGACATGTTGATGTGTAAGTCAGTTAAATGTGGAGATTATAACTTCTTTGTTACAGAGTTGTCGGTTTGGATATGAAATTATTTGACTCGCTTTTATTTTTATTTGGGCTGTGTAAATTGGCCGAATTAGATCTAGTTTGCTTTCATCTTTTTAAGAATTGTTACTCACTCATCTTTTTTGTTTTTCTTCCTTATATTTACCTAAATTCTCTAACTCTTTCGTTTGTAGTAACTAAAATCGACCTCACATGTGCTTAAATGTAGAGATCATAACTTATTAATAAAGTTGTATCATCCATATGTTATAGAGCTGACAACTTGGATATGAAATTTGACTCACGTTTTGTTTGGTTTGGTTGGCATTGAATGGAGTCAACAAGTTCTTAGCTAGATGTCATAGCCTAATTGGTAGATCATTTTCAACCAGTTTTTTACTTGATATCCTTACTTTCTAAAAGTAAAAAAAAAATGTTTGTGATGCATGTTAAAATATTACTTCTCAGTATTTTCACTGTCGTCATTAATATTATTTTTTTATAATTGCATTTATATAGTAATAATAGTTAGATATAAATATTTTCTTATGATTTCGACATCGCTTAAGGCATAAACGAGTAAAATACAATAGTGTAACATTTCCGACAATCTTTTTCATATTCATAATATGAATGTCCACAAGTAGATACTCCAAACCAAGCATACATTGTTATAAGATACCGTTAGGTGCATGTTGATAACATATGGGTGGTGTGATGCTCAATGGTGAAAAAGAAAATTAGGGTTTCATTTAGAAATGTAGAAGAAGTAAGAAATTTGAGGGAAGTGGGTCCATTACCAAAATTGCTGACACACATGTGAGAATCATAGGAAGAGGAAGGAGAAGAAAAAGCAAGCACATGGATGATCATCAGAGATGAGGTCAGTGCTTGTTGCTCTCGCGGGCCAACCCTAACCATGATAGCAACCAAGCATTCGTACTCTCGTCGTACACCTCAACTTGCAACCCTCTCGCTCGCCTGCCTGTTGTACTGATTTTCACTGTTGGAGCTGGTGATTCGAGTTTCGGGGTTGCAGATTTAATGTAGAGAATGTGTGAGTTGCTCGATATAGAGCTGACGATTCGCACTCTCGTCGTACAACTTGCAACCTCTGCAACAACCATCAACGGGATAAGTGGCTTAAGGCGCTTACTCCTCTTGAGGTCTCAGATTCGAACATCAGTTGTTACGCTTGCTTATAAAAACAAAACTTGCAACCTTCGCTCGCTTGTTGATATGTTATTGGAGACAACAATTCAAGTTTTGATATCCGATTAAGGTGGGTTTTATGTAGATGACACTTCATCCATACAAGTTGCGTTGTTTTAACTAATTCAACTGTCAAAACGTTTCAAACTACATGTATAAAAGAAAACATACGAGTTTTCATATTACGTCATCTTGTCCCTCTTTCCCACATGGTTAAAAGTTGGAAGCACTTGTTGAATTGCCCTCAAGTGAACAACATGAAGTCATGAGCAACAAGAGTGGGCAATAACTTTTGTCACGGTGAGTGTGACAATGACCTTAGCTACAAAAAAGATTGATGGTTCAAATATACAAAACCCATGAAAGGGACCGCATCATAAATTAGAGGAACACATTTAAAGTTTGTGTTTGGGACCAACCCATTGCTTTAGAGTGTGATGGTTGGTAAGTAGAGCAAGCATTCTTGGCATGTGACCACATAGTACCATTAGGTATAATAATGTAATTTGCATGTGAGATACGCATATGTAAATATGAACGATTTTCTGTTGTCAGATTTTAATTGCACTTATATGTTACATAAAGTGATTAGACGTTGATATTATGAGTAATTGCATATGACTTTTATAATAACATTATCCTTCAGAATATTCTTTCTGAAACAAATGATCATCAGAACTTTTTCAAACTCCTCATGTCGATTAAATCTAGCTGAAAATGTTTCTCTCATCACATGCATTGAATATAACTTGTTATTTTATTGTAATCCGTAAACTACCCTTTCTATTTCTCCCACTTTTGAATTATTTTAATGTTCAGGCAAATATTTGATGCCCCATTTATGAAGAATAATATAGAAATTATGGTAAAATAACATATCACATGCAATAAATATAATGAGATATAAACTTTACGGTCATATTTCACTTGCAAAACTGATTTAAGAAAGTTTAACTGTCTCTATTTCAAGAAAAAAGTTATAAAATTACGTGTTAACTAACAACTTCATAAAAATCGCCATCAAATTTCTCTCAATGATGTGTATTAATCAATAATCATACACATAACTTAAAGGAAGGACATAGCCAAGTAAAGAAATAGACTAGAAGAGAGAGAAAAAGTAGCATGATGTCAAATAACGATAATAACTACCATTATCATATTTTACAAAAAAAAAAAGTGAAAATCCAAAAATAAATATATAAAAATGCAAATAGAATAAAAATAGTGGATTTTCAAGAAAGACAAATGGGTTTGAGTAGCAACCCAAAATGGTTCTCCCAATTTTTATTTGGGAACCCATTGTTGCCTTGTCCACCTTCCTTGCATCTGCTTCTTGGTCTTTGAAAATTTTCAATTCCAATTTTACCCCCAATATTTTCAAAATTCTTCCCCATGTCCCCTCCCCAATACCCTCCTTCTCCTTCATTTTCACTCACAACCTCATCTTCTTGCTTGTGCTCTGTTTCTTGATCATCTTCTTGAATGTACTCTGTTTCTTGATGGTTGTGCTCTGTTTCTTGATTTGCTTCTTCTTGAATGTACTCTGTTTCTTGATTTGGATCCTCTGTTTCATGATCATTTTCTTGGATAGACTCTGTTTCTTGATTTGGTTCCTCTGTTTCTTGATCCGCATCTTGGGTGTACTCTGTTTCTAGCTTCGAAACAGAGTCATGGGAGGAATCGGTTAGCAATCGGATCGTGAGTCTGCCATTGCTGCGCTCGGCGTGGAGATTGGTGGTTGGAGGAGATACATTCACAGCCTTCAGAATCAGCCGCCCGCCTTCCCGGTGAGGCCTGACTCGAACCCCGCTCGAGCCACTAATCGATGTCAATGGGGGCGGGAAAGCTACGTCACTACGGCTCTGTTTCTTGCTCATAGTCAAATCACTTCTCTCGGTTCGTTGAATTGTCCTCGTACTTTCCAACGAAAGTAGAGAAATGTCGTCGCCACTCTCGCTGCCCGTCTCGCTCCCCAAGCTCTCTGTGCACATTGCCAAGCTCTTCGGGCTGAGCTTCGAAGCAGAGCGCTTCGCAAGAGGATGCACGTAGACTTTCTCGTCTTTCTGAATCGAAGAATTGGAATTGGCATTGCCAAGACACTGCAAGAAACTCCAACCACCCGTGTCATTGCCATTGGCTGCGGCGGGGTTGGCCGGTGTTGGAGCCAATTTCAGCCGGAGAACACGTGGCTCGGCGAGCCTTGGCTCGAGGCATGTTTGCAAGTCTTGATACACACTTGAAGACATTGTGAAAAAACAGAGCAAAACAGAGGAAAACAGGGGAAAACAGGGGAGTTCAATAGTAATGTTATAGTCAAATATGCTCAAGAAATTGGGAATTTGTGAAGTGAAAATTGAGAAATGTTAACCAAAACAAGACTCTATCTACTAATTTTTAAGGTTCAATTGGAAAATAAAATTAGGGTTTGAGAGAGAGAGAGAGAGAGATTTTTGGAGGTGTGAGAGAAAAAGAATTGAAAGAACATGAGAGGGTAGTAAATGGAGTGGGTGGGTATTTATAGGAGAAAACCCAATAGGGTTTGGGTTAGGGTTAGGGTTAGGGTTAGTGAGCTCTTTTGCATTGTGGAGAGAAACTTTTGTGCCCACTAGAATTACACAACTTTTAGCCTGCCACACATATTTGAAAAGCCAAAAAGAAAATAGTGAGAAATTGAAAATATAAAGAAAAATAAATTGTCTAGCCATTTCTAACAATTTTTATCGTTTGGTTTATGTTGAAAGAACGACGTATTAAAGTTATACTTATATGTGCGTATACTGAATTGTATCTTTCAGAACAATCGTGCATGAAGTAATGTTAAACACATGTATATAGCAGTGCCAAAAACCATATGATAGTTATTAACATGTGCAACACACAAATCATAAACAGGTTTGTAACCAAATACTCAACTAACATTTTGAGATCTAATATATTGATACTTCTCGAACTCTGTTTCTGAGTGATGATGACCTTCAACTTCTCTTGAGCGTTTAATCTTGCCAAACAAGCCTTTTTTCTACTTAAAATCATCTCGATCAGTATTCAAACATATAATGTTATAAAGTGAATGTACGTTGTTATTTTTATGTTTCCTTTTATAGTAAAAAATTTGGTATATCTTTACAGTTGTTAGCCGTCTTTATCAGTATGTAATGCGCTTCCATATTCTCATAATAGGCTCAACTTTTAGGCTCAAATTGATTGTTCAGTTGAGTGTTGGTCAGATCAGTTGTGCTCAATGGTTTCTTGGATAAGCGATACCGAGGAGGATCTCTCTTAGCGCTTTTAATGGTCTTGTCCCGATAAAAAAAATTCTAAATGGTCATTTTCTTAAGATGTCTCGAAAAACACGTAGTTTTGAGTCTCTCTATTACTCACTTTATTCAATTCACCGCCATTTTACTTTTCTATGTTTATGCAAATTAAGGACCATCATTAGTATTGCTACACCATGTATGGTTGGACTCAAAATTAGGTGGGTTTTCTATAAAATTTACCAAAATCAATTTCTTTGTTCATCTTCATTTCTTTTAGGCACAAGAAATCCAATTCCACAAGAGCATAAAAACATAGGATTTTTTTCCTACATGATATTTTTTTTTATTTTTCTATTGACTTGCTTTGTTCAAGTGCTTTTTTAATTGGTGGACAATGGGTTAGGGATCAAAAGACTCAAAAACCTAAATTGATGCTCACAAAACTTAAAAAAATTTGTAAAGAAAGCAATTCCCAATCAAACTACATTCAAGTGACATCCATCCTAAGCCATATGCCTTCCATCCAAGAAAAAAAAAGAAGAAAAAGCTTCTAATATTATAAACTCCACTCACTTTGTCTCCACTTGAAACAACTCTTTAGGGCATGAAATGGGTGTTACTCAATACTTTAGGGTATAAATTTACTAATATTATTTTGTCAACATATGAAGTGATGACATAGGCTCTTGGTGGGGTGAAATTTGGGTATGACTAAGACATAGAGTGGTCCTTCTTGGTGAGCTAAAAAAACATTTGAACGAATGTTTGTCTGTGTATGGTTAAAAGACTTAAAGGTGTCTATCACGAAAGTGCGAGCCAACTCAAAAACTACATAATCTAAAAAAAATGTTAAAACTCCTATAAAAAAGAGAAGTGAAGAAGATTTTGATATAATGTTATAGAAACAAATGGTCATTGATATTTATATGGATATTAATATTAGGATAAGTATAATGATGTGATCATCAAAAAAAGATCTAAATACTATTTGTATAGAAAATAAACATTTTATAAAGTTGAAGATGGAAAAGTCAAGAGCACCAATTATCTCTCCTAATTGTGGTTTGTGAAGTCAAACTTGTAAAATTATTAATTAAGCAACAATCAAAACCCATGAGGATAAATCATTGGTACATAGATACAACAATACAACATAACTTTTTGGTTTATGTCTTCAAAGGCAGGCAATGGATTTTAAGTGCTCAATCTAGTCATCAATTCCAATTAATTTGTTTTTAATTACTACTAATAATAATAACAATAAAAATGTTCTATTTTCATTCTCTAACTATATTTTTTTATAAGCGACGGGACAACAGATCTCCTAAGGCATGTGTTTCTCATCTCCTAGTGGAGGCATCACCCGAGTTAGTTGTTAACTCTCCTCTTAAACTCATAAATCTCACCACGTACTATCAGCAAGGAGGTTCGAACCTGAGTTAGTTGTTAGATCTCCCCTTAAACCCATAAATCTCACCTCATATCATCGGCATGGAGGCTCGAACCTGAGTTAGTTGTTAGCTCTCCCCTAAAACCCATAAATCTCACCTCATACCGTCGGTAAGGAGGCTCGAACATGAGTTAGTTGTTAGTTCTCCCCTTAAACCCATAAATCTCACCTCACACCGTTGGCAATGAGGCTCAAACCTGAGTTAGTTGTTAGCTCTCTTCTTAAACCCATAAATTTCACCACATACCGTCGGCATGGAGGTTCGAACCTGAGACCTCAAAAGAAATTCAAATCGCATCAACCGCTTGTCCCAACATGCCTTGGTATTCTCTAACTATATTGTCTCAATTTGATTCACTATTTATGCTATCTTGTTTCGAATTGATCTCATCAGTAAAATTAACTAATTAAAATATCGTGTCAGCTGAAAAACCTCATCAACTTAAATTTGACGAGAGTAACAAACCGAAACAATATGAATAATTTAAAGGTGAAAATTTAAAAAAAAAATGGAAGTGTGTACCAATTTGTAACAACATGATTGGTAGAAGATTAAAATAGAATATTTGTTAATAACTATAATTAACGGTCTTTTAAAATATGACCGACCAAATTGAGAAGAACCCATTGGTGGAATATTTAGATGCCTTTCAAGGCATGCAAGGATGGGTCTCAATAAGTCTCAACCTTTTTGTATTAATTATATTTTCTTTTGAAAGCTTATATTAATTATTTTAAAATTATAAAAATAATTATATATTATAAAGCTTAATTAGTTTATAGGAATAGAAAAAATCTAATTGTACTATACTTACCCACAAAGACAATAGTAGAAGTAGATGTGGTT
>JAYMSZ010001821.1:0-13336 GCA_036897665.1 Pelargonium citronellum
TAATTTAGCCCAGTAACATTAATCTGAGTACCAAAATAGTCTAATTATGAATCTGAGTACCAAAATGAGCTATTGATAATTTTCTGATTACCAAAATGGACCTTTTCTCAATTTATCACTAACTATTATAAACATGTCTTTATAAATAGCATATCTTCCTTTTGTTCAAAGAGCATTTTATGCTCATGCCAAGTTTGAAAAAAGTTAATTAGGTTCCACATTTATTTTTCTAAATAAACACTCCACATTTTAATTCTCAAAATCAATCTTTCGGTCACTAAATAATACACATAAAAAGTAATTAAGAACAACAAGATAAATATTAATCTACAAAGTTACAAAGATTGTGAATATAGTTCAAGTTTTGATTCTCACTGAACACACGTACGAAGAATATTAAATTCGAGCTTCTAAAAATAAAAACATAAAAATTATTTCCCAAAAAAAAACATATATATAACCTAAAAAGCACAACTTTCGGGAGGTTTTGGTCATTTGACCGTGATTGGGTCTGGAGAGGAATTGGGCACGACTATGAGGTTCATGGTTATTTCATCTTTGAGAAGCTGAAGCTCAAGGAGATGAACTACGAATCTTGATTGCTCTTAAATTGTTAATGGGCACTTAGGGTTTTAGATTCTTTCTTCTCGCCCGAATTTCACTTTGTGTTGTGTGCGCAATCATAAGGTTGTTATGGTTTTCCCATTTTCCACAGCGCGTTGCGTATGCGATCGTCAAATTGTTAGGGTTTAGGGTTTTACCACTTCCTTCGACACCTTGATCGTCTACTCTGTTACTCGCTCTGGTTTTCACATGGATTAGTGTTTCTGTGCTAATCAGACCCCCACAAACATATTAGCTCAGTGAGGCCGTGTTAACATTTGGTATTTGGGTTGGTGAATTTGATTGATTTGGCGTTTTTACCCAAAATTCCATATGGATTCTGCTGTTTCTTTCAACTGATGTGCTTTGTGTATGGCTCTGTATATTTTCTTTGGGATGATTTGAAGATTGAACCCTAAAAAAGTACCCAACATGAGTGTACCTACACCCTTTGGATATGGTGGCAATGGGGTTGAACAGAAAGAACATGAAGCTCTCTCTCACATTGACCATAGTGTCTTCGAGAAACATAGAGTTCCTGAATTTCTTCCTAATGCGAGGATGCCTGTTGCACTGAACAGAGAAATGAAATGTAGATTCATTAAAACCCAATTGTGTGAGAAATTCAATCTGGGTAATTGCCCTTATGGTGACAGGTGCACCTATGCCCATGGAATTGGAGAAATCCGGAAGCTAGTACCTCAGTGCGAAGTTGTGGCCAGGGAGGGCCATTTTGATGGGACTTGGAATGCTGACCGCAAGATGCACAAATGCAGAAAGTTTCATACTGGTGGAACGTGCAACTATGGGGACAGGTGCCGTTTCCTTCATGACGTTCCCAAGAAGCTGCAGGAAGATTGGTTGAGGGAAAGTCTAGATACACTTGATGTGGCTAATGCGAAAGGGCACCACGTAAATTGGTCAGGTCCATTTGAATGCAATACTGCTAGGAACTCATCTTTCCATGCCACACAGCTGAATCCTAAACCAGTGATTTATAAAACAAGGCTCTGTAACAAGTGGCAGCTCACTGGTGCCTGCCGATTTGGCAAGATATGTATCTTTGCTCACGGAAAAGCAGGTATCTAGAACTACTTAGTTTTATGATTGCTGGTTTGCAAAATTTGCATATCCTCCCTGAGTATGTCATTAGGTGTTGTGTAATCTTCCTGATGATAGTTTATTATTCACATATTGACTGTTAACTTCTTTGTTATTGATCTTCAATTTCACTCATAGGTTATGATAATTTGTGTCATCTGATATTCTTCGAACTTGGAAAAGATCACTACATATGATATTCTTATGTAGAAAACATGTGGACTTCATTGATCATGCAGTTACTTTGGGTTGTCAACTATTGCGGAATACTTTGTGCTCTATAGCTAAGTTAATTATCAAAGATAATTGAATGATGAAAACGTATTCATATCATATTTACTTATTTAGGAGGTGGCAATTCATTAAGCTTGCATAATCTGTGTATTATTTAGTCATTGTTATAGATTATGGTACATAACCATACTAGTATGTCAGACTTAGTAATCTAGAATTTGGAGTCAATGCCATTCAATGTGGTTGATATCGCTGTACAGTTGTACATGTTTCATATCTTTCGCACTGCAGGTAACTGAGAAATTGGTAACCATGCTCTTTTGTACTCTGCCCATTGGTTGAGGCATATTTTCATCTTTCATAATGATATTTGCTTTGATAGTTTATTCAGTGTCATGGGTAAATAGGATATACGTACATTCATCTTTTTACGAGAGAAATGAAAGCTTTTTTTTTTGTTGATATTTCTTGCATGTTGTTGAATGTCCTCTAAAACTGAATAGCTCCTTTGGACCATTGCATTTGATGTGATAAAAGGAGACCCTTAACAAAAAAAGGGAACCTTATATTGTTTTGTGTCAAAGAAGGATCATGCCATTATCTCGTTATGCGTTCACCTGGTCCTTCTCTATTGGTGATGGTGATAACTGCAACTTCTTTAATGGAACAATGCTGGATGATGGTATTTCTAGATTGGATATGATTTATTACAATGCTAGGGAAACAACTTTTGGTTCCCTGATCTTCATTGGATGCCTAACAACTGTGAAACTCAGTTGTCAAGGCCCTACAAGCGAGTCCAAAACTTGTTAACTGTGAAAAAATAAAATAAATGCCCACTGATTTATAAACAAATAAGCTTTATCACTAGTGGCAGATGTCTGATGTTTTCCAATACGGCTACATACATATATTTATTCATGGACATTAGGTATTATCATTGCTTAGTTTTGTGCTTGCTGATTCTTGCATCCTCTCAGGGAGTCAGATTAGGGGTTTACAAGTAATCTTCCTAATAACAGTCGAGTTGATGCTGATAAAAATTCACGTGCATCTATTTTGCCAACTTTCTTCTGCAATGTATATTTTAACTTCCACTTATAGACTATGATAATATGCATCATCACTCATTGCACGAACTTGGAAAAGACAAGAGGTTAATGTGCAGTATGAACTCCTTGTTTGGAAAATGTTGTGCTTCTGGGTTAATTGTCTCTACAATGGACATAAAACAAGTTTGGGTTTTCTATTATTGTCTTAAAACTTCGCTCACTTAATTGAGTCAGAAAGTTCTTTGAATTCTTATTAACATTTTAGATTCTGGTTGAAAATCATATGTAATCGTGGCTACCTGAGGTTGCAGATGATAGTTCTTTTCTATTAGTGTTAAGTTTGGACTTAATGACACTCAAAATGGCAGATAATGTTGTACAATTATTGTATTATTTATATCGTATAAGTTGTTATCCAGTTGGTAACCATGTTCTTTCATTCCTGATCCATTGATTATTGTTTGTCTGTCTTCAAAATGCAATTGGACCAATATGCATTGAATTTTTAGCAGTGGCTACTTCTTTGCTGTACATGTGTTTTTCCAACTACTAGAACTGAATGGCTTGACTGGGGTTTTGCATTTCAAGTTGTGAATTTGTTGCAACTAGGGCCATTGCTTGTCCATATTTGGGGACCGTGATAGAGAAAGGTGACCTTGATCATTGTAATTTATCAAAGATGAAGGGCTTTATATATCTTGACCTGGTTGATCTCCATTTGCTGTTAATTGCCGTATTCTAGACCTGGTTGATCTCCATTTGCTGTTAATTGCCGTATTCTAGACCACGAGATCTGTAGACAATAACTCTTGGTTGCTTGATGTTGATCCTTGTTTTCATTTTCAGAGCTACAGAACTCTGGCTACCACACTGCAGCTGAATCCAAGAATGTATGCAGTATGAGTGTTTTTCCAGGTGATAGAGTTGGAAGGCCAAGTAATTCGGTGATAGTGAGTACTGTTAGTGAGCAAGCATCGGGTGTGAAGTGCATATTCAAGTGGCAAGGAGTTGGAAAGATCAGTGGCATCTATGCTGATTGGATTGATGATGCGCCTCATAGTTGCGGATAGCTCATATATGGAGCAAGGCGGATTGCAGAGAGCTGAATTTGAGTTTGATTTGTGTGGATGGTGGTTTGGTTTCTCACTTAACCATTTAGTATGTACATAAGTTTTGTTGTGATAGCAAAGTTTTCACTGAAAACATGATTTACCAATCAATGTATGACTGTATGTCTCTCCTTGCTATCCCTAGTGATGCATGTGAATCATAGAAACTAGAAAGAGAATTGATTTCAATGTGTCATAATTTGTTTCTATTTTCTTTTATTTCTTTTTTTTTTTGAATGAAACTTCAAATATTGTTAAATTCGAACAAGTCTAACATGGACATGATCTCGGATGGGACTAACAGTCCAATCTAAGTTACAGGATCTGACCTAGCCAATATATGAGCTACTCAGTACGCAGACAGTGGCCATTACCAAATTATTTTTAAGCATTTTTAATTTACTTCAAAAAAATTGAAAAGAAATAAATTTATCAGGATGGACAGTGGACGCTATATTATACATATTCACTTCTTATTTGGGCTTGATTTGGATTTGGACCACACGTGGATTGTCCAACACTGGCCCAAATTTGCTTGAACGGCTTTAAAATTTTCAACCATCTTGAGTTGACTTATGACAAAAAAAATCTTATTTTAGACTATATAAATCGCAACTTTGATCAATCAATGGACGATGAAGAATTGGTCAAGAAATGAATTGGGTGGTTCGTTAAAATCTCTCCTCAGCTCTCCAAGGTATGGCCCAATTTTTGTTTTTGTTTAGTTTATGCTTAGTTACTGAATGCTTTCTATAACTCTCAAAGCCAATTTCCAATGTCAAACCTGCCTGCTTGGTTTCTGTGATTCAGTATTTGTACTCTTGAGTCATGTTGATGAACTGGGTTGTTGATAATTTTGCGAATTGATTTCCAGAAACCATTGATTTTTGTTGCTGTTGGATCTGTAGTCTTGAATGGTTGTACAGAACTGGGTCATGATCTGTTTTGTATGCTGATTTCCAGAATCCAGTGCTCCAGTTTGCCTTTTCTCACTTGATAGGTGGTGGTTTTGGATATTGGGTTTTGGGTTTTGGGTGTTAATGACACGTGGAAAGCAAAAGATTCTGGGTTTTTGAAGTCATAGTAAGTTGGAAATGCATTTTGGGGACTCTATTTTATATTTGAGCAAGCATAAAGTGCCCATTTTTTGTTATATTTGTTTTCTGCTGGACCAGTCATGATATACAGGCATTTTCAGTATCATGATCTGCTGATTCGTGAACGCCAGTTGATCTAATTCTTGATGAGTACGTTTGAGTTTTCGGAAGTCTCGAGTTTCACAGGAACCTATCAAGCTTGCATTTCATGCTTGGCTTCTGATTCTTGTAATTGGAGGGTATTGTACGGGTGTTGTACATTGTTGGTAAGATGTCAGTTTCATTTGGTTTACTCCCGTTTGGGAGCTCCAACCACTACACTGATATTAAGGAGATCAGCTTTATAATTCATTCACAGTGGATGTATAGGGGTGTTCGTATGGGTTCTTGAGAGCAAAATTATAAATGGAAAGCATCTGCAGATAACACTGATTGCTCTACATTTTTACCAGATATGGATGCTTTGCAAGTTGTTTCCTCGGCTACGGAGATAATTACATGTATGATAGGTGCTGTTGGTGCACTAGAACAGGCCTATAGGAATCTTGATGAAGCTCCAAAGAGAATCCGGAGCCTAGAAGAATTTGTGTGCGATCTAGAGAATCTGACACACCGAATCAGGCAAAAGCATGTCCACAAACTTCATAACCCCCAATTTGATTACCAGATTCAGAGCTTGGCTGCTCTGATAGAACGGCTTCATCCAAACATCAGGAAGGCAAGAAGGATAGTATCGAGAAGTAAGTTTAAGAACTTGGCAAAGGTTGTATGGAGTTCCATGGCTGGAGACCCACTTGGGAAACTAGTCAATTCAATCAAGGATGACTTGAACTGGTGGCTTGAATCTCAAAGGTTAGCCCAAAGTGTCGAGAAAGTCATAGAATCGACTGCAAAAAATATCCCAGTGCGATTGAAGATAAAAACTGAACAAGGCTATCCAGTTTCTAGTAAATGTAACTTTGTGAGGAATTTACTAGAGCAAGAAGGCTCTCATCGTGTCATTCTAATTGTTGGTTTGTCTGGTATGGGGAAGTCGTGTTTGGCTCGTCAAGTAGCTTCTGATCCTCCAATGAATTTTTTGGATGGAACTGTTGAAATTGGGTTTGGACAATGGTGCAGTAGAGCTGCTTGTAGTGGAAATAAAATGGAATACCAGAAGCGTTTAGCTCGTAAAATTTGTAACTTCCTTGTGCAGATTGGATTTTGGAAGAAGATAAGAGATGAGAATAGTGGAGATCTTGAGTATATATCTTGCTTGCTTCGGGAAGCTTTGTATGGGAAGAGTATCTTAATCCTTTTGGATGATGTGTGGGAACAAGATATAATTGAGCGCTTTGCAAAGCTGTACGATAATGATTGCAAGTACTTGGTAACAACAAGAAATGAAGCTGTCTATGAAATAACAGAAGCTGAGAAGGTAGAGTTAAACAAAGACGACATCAGAGAAATAAGCAAGTCAATCCTTTTGTATCACAGCCTCCTTAGTGAGGAGGAACTGCCGGTATGTACTGAATTCCTTTAAGTTTGATGCAATGACATGGCTATATATGCATCTTTTGTGTTTATTCGTCAAGATCTTTGAATAATGGAAGTCTGTCTATATTATCATCGTGCTTTGAATTTCAGGGTATGTGGAAGGAGTCTGTTTCCTTTCAATTGTTAGTAATTTTATAAGAAGATATGGTTTGTTCTCCACATATAATAAATTTATATGCCATTGGCTAATAATCATCACCACCAAAGCCTAATAAAGTTGTTTTAGCATTAGCAGAACAACATGAATTTTGTCTTTGTGCATACCTTTGCTAAATTTGATGAAGTTGGAAATTCTAGCACCACTGGACCATCCCGTTTAACGATTTATTGACATTTTCTTATTATAGGATGTCACAGTGAGCTTACTTGAACGCTGTGGTCACCACCCTCTAACAGTTGCTGTTATGGGTAAGGCGCTGAGGAAAGAATTAAGAGCTGAAAAATGGGAAAAGGCAATAACCAACCTATCCACCTATGCCACCTGTGCACCTGGTCCTATCTCTTATGTGAATGAGAAAGAAGCAGAGAACACGGTAACCGTTTTTGGGTCATTTGAGTTCAGTCTAGAAGCAATGCCTGGGGACTCCAGACAGCTCTTCACAGCTCTCGCTGCTCTTGCATGGACTGAACCCGTAACAGAAGCTTGTTTGGAGGCTTTGTGGTCAGTTCTGGCGCAGGATAGCTTGTTCCCTCTCGTAGTATGCAAGCTTGTCGAAGGCTCTTTGCTGATGAAAACTGAAATGTATTCTTCCTACCAAGTGCATGACATGGTTTCTCTATACCTTGATAGCAAGACAAATGATTCAGTGGATATGCTACTAAATAAAGCTACACCTGAAGAAACAGCCCTCATCTGCCCTTGGCTCCTGATTTTTGGGAAAGAGAACATCAAAAGCATTGCTGGGAAAAAGATAGAGTTTTTCCTTAGTGTCTTAGACGAAAAGCAGACAGTTATCACCTTGGAGGCCATTAATCAGGCTCTAATGGCTAGCGAGTCCATTTCTGAACTTGAAGCCAGTAGAGCAAGATTCAGTAGCATTTTGGGACCTAGAATTGCTGAGCTCATATCAACTGATTCGCTGAGTTTGGTTGCAGCTTCTGCAGAAGCTATCACAAATGTATTCAATAAGAGTGATTATTGCAATTATTTCCCATCCCTTGAGACCTTTGGCATGGTTCATAAGCTGGCTTGTATAATAGGGAACTGTGAGGATCCCATGATCCAAGTTTATATTTTTACCATCCTTGCAAAGCTGGCAGAATTTGGAAGCTCGGAGACAGTTGATGAGGTGCTTCAAAGCATTCCTTTCGATCAGCTAGCCAATTTACTCGCTCCTGATGCTGAGGAATGTCATGAGAGCATGTTTACTATATTGATGTCACTGACCAAAGCTGGGAAGTCAAAAGCTGTTGAAAGAATGTTCACCTTTGAGATTGAGAAGAATCTTATTAAAATTCTTGAGAATGGATCCGAAGTAGCACAACACGACGCCATTGTGACACTGAAGACATTTTATGAGCTCTCAGGCCATCCTCCTAATGGTTCCCTTGGAACCACTAATCTAAACCTTCTGCCATGGCAAGCAAGGCTTCGTTTGGAAAGATATGTGTCGTCTGATAAGATTATTCCCCTTTCCCCAAAGTTTCAGAGTTTTGAAGATCTGATTCAGAAATTGCTTGACACTGATAGCAAGCATGGTTTGGAGGCAATGCAAGATCTCATACCGATGATTGAGAAAACGGGAGATCCAGGAATCAGGGATATGATTCTACAAAGTCCGCTTACCAAACGACTATCAGAACTCTTGCAACATGGGAATCCCGAGCAAAACTCTCTGAGGTCACAGTCTGCGTTTTTACTAATGAAGCTAGCTTTCTCTGGTGGAGAACCATGCATTAAGAAGTTTCTGGAGTACGATATCATACCAGAGCTGGTTAAGATGATGCAATGCAATGTTGCGGAGTTGCAGGATTCAGCATACACAGCCCTGCACCAGATGCTCTTTGGCAACGGTGGGTTTCTCGTATTAAACAGTATCTCCAAGATGGGTCTCATAGAAAAGATGGCTCGTTCAATCGAAAGCAAATCATTGAAGACACGAGAGGTGAACGTGCAGTGTGTCCTAGACATTGTGGAACTGGGAAACAAATCCATCTTAGAGCGGATGTTTTCCTTGCAAGTGGTGGAGAAGCTTGTGAAAGTAGACAAGGCGAGTGGAGGCTCGGGTGAAACTCTGGTTGGATTTCTCAAGGGTGTCGATAAGTGCAAGCATCTTTCAGTTGCCGAGAGAAGGGTGATGAAGCAACTAGTGGTTAGGAAGGCCAGGATCGCCTTGAAAGGCTATGAATTTGAAGGCCGGGTTTTAGCAGCTTTAGATGCTTATATATCTGATGGATCAAAAGGTGCCAGTAGCAGTGGTAGCGGTGGTAAACACCGAAAGCTGTAACAGAAATTCTGAGCCTGTAACTTAGAGGTGAGTCATATTTTTCTCTACACAGTCCTTGATTACTTGATTCATTAGGTTGATGAATTCATAAATTACATGTCAAAGACTTGGCAATAACAATACATCAATGACAATAAGACCATAAATTTTTCGGAAGATGAATCCTTCCTCTAGAATGAAGAATAGAGTTGCTTGGATAGATGGAAATCATGCAAAACTTTGCCAAAAACATCATAGAAGATAATCTCTGCTTCAGTCTGTGTTAGTTGCATGGACATGAAACCTTGGCCATCATAGTAAAATTTAACACCATCCTTGTTCAATTTGTCTATGTCCCCTTTCCATGCTTTGGATCCACCACCACTGGTCAAAAACTGTATTGCGCTGTCTCTGTAAATAAATTCTCAATTAGTTAGTGATCAATATTATACATACATCTTTCAATAATTGTAGGAATGACGATTTTATGACACCTTGTGCTGCCAGTAATGCGCTCCAAGCAGTGGTCATGCCCATTTATGTACATATCAACATTGTGCGACTGCAAAGTTCAATCAAAGAAAATCTTTCAAAACTGTTTTCTTTCATTCTGTGCGTGCAGATTATTAATCATTAGCTAGTGTCTAGTACCTCGAGGATTGGCAGAAGCTGAGAAACGAGCTCCTTGGTGGCTCGATGATGGCCAATGCTTTTGATTGTGTGATGTCCGATGACTATTTTCCTATGTGACACTGATTTTGCCAAACTTTGTTCAAGGTCCTTGAGGATCTTTGAGAGGTACTTTTCCCTGGGAAGCACTCCTCTCCAATCATATTGGTGTTTGTTCGGCTTCTTAAAATACTTATCCACGAAAGGAGTGGTATCAACAAAGAAAAAATCCGCAATTCCTGAGAGGAAGTGAAAGAGAGAAGCATCAGGTTAGCACTTTACGCAGCATATCAGTTTATGAAGATGTTAAATTTTACCTGTGTCGAGAAGAAAAGATCTTTGGCAGAGCCATCGGCTGTCCATCTTCCTAAGATGAGGGCTCAACTGTGCCTCCACACTTCCCCTGTAGTCATGATTGCCCAAAACTGAAAACCGAAATGTGAATATTGATGAGTAGATAAAATCCCATATGATCAGATTTAGAAAAGAAGAGAAAAAAAGGTTGCTGGAACTTACTGCTATACCATTGCTGTTGCAGAGTGTAGATTTCGGAAAATGAGTCTTGAAACTGAGGGTCGTGGATGCTGCTCAATCCGTTATCATAGAAGTTGTCTCCGGTTGAGACTACGAAATCAATGGTCAATGTCTCTCCAACCTTTCCCATCTACGGTACAAAACAAGATTCTCATGCTAATTTGATTGAATTACAGTAGAGGTGCAGAGAAGATAGATACATATATATATATATATACCTGACGAGCGACTTCAGACTGATTGTACCTTCCCTTTCTTCCCCAATCATCGACCACCAGAAGGCTCAGCGAGCCATCTTCTTTGACAGGGTGCTCGAGTCGCTCAAGCTCGGCTGATACATGAAGAAACCACATGAACCAGCAGCACAACAGCCATGCAAGTGAGGTGGTTCTCATGGTCATGGACTTGGAGATGGAATGGTTACTGATACCAGCCATGAACTATATTTTAAATGGTGCATGGACTGAAATACGGACAAGAAATATTAATACCACAAAGATCCTCTTGATTTACATATTGTAACATGACAATTTTATTTGTTTGCTAACTGACAAGAAACTGAAATGGATTGATTTGATGAAACCAGACACATAGTGTGTGTTGATTGCTGGGTTATTTTCCTGCCCAATTTCCTGGAAACTTCGTTTTTGGTGTGTTCTTGGGACATGACGTTGTCTTGGCCGTATCAATAACAACTTAGGCCTAACAATGTGTGGAGATGGGAAAGTTGATGGATTTATAGTTTGCTAAAAATTGTGGTATATCGTATGATTTTTATAAGAAAGTAGCAAGAAGCAAGTTGCTTGGAGCAAAAGGAACTAGGTGAGGTTGTTGCAACTGAATCAAAGTTGGCACATCAGTTGCATGTTGCAACTGCCAAGTAACAGCTCTAACAACATGAGGTTAGCGGGAGACTCAGGTGTGTGCCCAGGAGTCTGCCTCGGTCGTGAAATAAGAATTTACTGTGGAGGACTCCAGACCACACCCCGCTGGAGAACTTTTGAAAGAGAATTGTGGATTATCTCTTCTTACCCAAGAGAAAGTATTTATACTTACAATTCTAAACTCGCCACATATTGTAATGTGAGCTTGACCTCTCCCGCATGCACTCCATGTTTAATTTTCTTGAATGTTGATATAGAACTCGGGTGCATATGTGACACTCAGACACCACGCGTCATTTCATCATTCATTTAATCAATTTCTGATTTTTCGGGTAGTATCAGCCCGCATAAACAGGAGTTATCTAAAGCTGCTAGTTTTATTGTTGTATCTGTAACTTCTAGATCCCTTATTCTTGGAGCCTTCTCCATTTCTGAGCTGAGTACCCAGTGCTCAACTTTATATTCACATTTGACAATACAAATCAATAAAAGCTTCCATTTCTCAACATTGTCTCCAAGATCGTACCAGAAAGCTTGTTGCATAAAACAATGTATTTAAATTAAAGAGAATTGTTACATTCCAACTTATCACAATCATATATAAATATGCATAATGTATAAAACAATATAGCACTTTTAAATAATTACTCTAAAAAATTCCACCGGCCAAAGAATATGGAAGAGGAGGCATATATTTTCAACATTGGCATAAGCAAGAAAAACAAAAGTATGAAGATTCTTTTTGCATCCTACATTCTTTTACTTCTGAAGTGCCCAATTGTAACACTTCAATAATATATAGCAACCCAAAATTGAAAACATGCTTGGGTCATGAGTGTATGGAAATGGGTAATTCATTCATAATTGTCGCATGAGGTAGGTGTGATGGGTCCCACCATACCCTATACTGACATGGCAATTTAAGGTCGGATTGATAAAACCTAATTCAAATTCAATTAAAAATAAAATAACTTTAAATTCGATCCGAAATTAAGTCAAGTTTTCACAAGATATGTTTGGAGCGTGTTGGAACCGAGTTCCTTCCTCGACACTTCCTTGTTTAAAGTTTTGAGTAACAATCAATCAAAAATGAAATAAGTTGATATTAGAAGATAATGTTGTGTGTGGATGGTGATGAATTGTTGATGATAATGCAATTCTTTGTGTTGATCATGCTGGCTTCTTAATTTCAAGCCCCCAATAATGAAGCCGTGCAAATGTGGGTCCCGAAACTTCTTGTTTTCGGTGGAGTGATAAATATTTTGTAATTATATACATTCAAAATTCAATATTTCTACGGTTTTGACTTCCTTTTCCCACACATAATTTGAATTTATAATGAATAGTTGTCATGTTTGAAACTTTCAATATAGGTTTTTTCTTCATGTCGGATGCTATTTAATTTTATTTATTTATTATACAAATAAACCTCACATTGACACATATACTATCACTGTCCAACGTTATACCACGCCCATGAAGTCATGAAGAGTCTCGAACACGAGTCACCGAATATGCACTCGAACCTTGCTACCACTTGGTCAAGTGGGCAGTGATGCTATTGAACATTGATTGGTGGTAAGTGTGGAATGGACCTCAATATTTACTTTATAATATTAATGACAAGTTTAGACTATGTAATTACGTGGGACTTGCCTATCCATTTTTGGGCATTTAAGCAGCAACTACTGTTCCTCTTCCTCCATTATTTCTTCGTGTTTTTATGGCAATGACATGAGGGCGCAAAATAAAACATTCAGTAGACTAAATTTGAGGGACATGTTTATAAATATGGCATGCTTGTGCACTAGCTTTTTGTGAAAGCATGTGCAGAATATTACGACTTTAATTTAAATTTTTTACATAAAAATTTTACGCGACACTATATGTTATGAAATATTGCTTGAGTTGTCTTTTGTGTTGAGAATATCTTTCCATACATCTTTTCTTTTATAATTTCTATCTTCTGATCAAATTTCAAATCCTTAAGGCCTTGTTTGGTATGTCTACTGACGGTCTACTTGAACGTCTATAGAGGTAAATGTCTATAGAGGTAGGTGGAAGGTGTTTCACTGTCTATTGAGAATAATG